>JAXISO010000443.1:0-23339 GCA_036785465.1 Colletotrichum agaves | reverse complement strand
ATTCTCTTTTTTCTTTATATTATTTAAATAAATAGTTATTAATTTTAATTATAAGTTCTATATATTAAAGAAAATTATTAATAATTTTATTCTTAATATTATTCTTAAGTCCTTAGTAAAATATAAAGATCTTAGTTTTTTTAATAAAATTAAATTAAATACTAAGTTATTTAAATAAGGTAATATATTCCTTAATTAACTTAGTTTATTAAAGTTATATAAGGTCTTACTTAGTTTATTATTTTTTATTAGGGTCCTAGAATAGAGAGTATAAGGCTTCCTTAAATCCTATAAAACTATTATAAATATTATATATTTTAATTAAATATTTATTTAGAGTTTTATACTTAAGGAATTCTTCCTAGATTAATTTAAATTATTTAAGGGCTTAGCCTTAGAAATAAGTAGCTATATATATAACCTTCTTAATTTTATTAATAAAGTCTCTATAGTAAAAGTTCTAATAGTTCTTAACTTAAATTAGAAATTCTTTAAATTATCCTAGAGTACTATTATAAGTAATAGGGGTACTAAGTTCAAGTTTTTATTATTTACCTAAGGGGATTAAAATAATATTAACTATAATATAGAGAGTCCTAATTTTATTTTAGAGTTCTTTAATATTAATATAATTATTCTATCCTTAAAATTAGAGGACTTTATTCTTAAAGTCTAAAATATATTAGGGCCTATTACTAAATTATTATATTATTTCTTTGAAATTATAGAGCTTAGTAATTATTTTATTATATATAGTCTAGACCTTAGTAATATTAATATCTCCTTTCTTAACTTAGGCTTAGAATTAATTATAAGTTTCCTTTTTAAGGCTTACTTTATTATCTAATTTAATAGTTATTAGGGCTCCTTTAAGTTCCTTAACTAGGTTTATAAGCTACTTAAATAAAGAAAAGGTTCCTAGAGTAAGTAATTTAATAGAGGTATAAAATAATATTATATTTATTACTATTTAGTAGGTATTAATAGTGAACTTACTAAATAAGAGTAATTAAAGTATTATAGTTAGCCTATTTAATAGTAGGGTTTTGTTAATAGAAATTAAAGGTTAATATTAACTAAATAGTACTAGGGCTTACTAAGTAAAATCTTAAAGAGTAAATAACTCTAATAATTAATTATAATTATTTTAAGGTTTCTATAGTATAAGAAGAGACTAAAAGTATTTAAGGAATAGTTATAAAGTTAATTACTAAAGAACTATAAAAGTATAGTCTTAGAGTAAACTTAAACTTATACTATATATAAGTCTAAGATAATTCTCTTATTACTAGGACTAATCTCTAATTATTAGTTTATAAGGGAGAACTACCCTTAGTATATTAGTCTATACCCTTATCCTATCCTTAGGACCACTTATTAAATATTAGTTCTTCCTTATTATTATATAACCTATACTATAGTTCTTCTATACTAGGTAAGTCCTAAATATTCCTATAGTCCTATATATAAAGTATTATCCTAACTACCTAGTATTCTTATAGGGGCTTCCTTACTAGTTATACTTTATAGGTTATAATATAAATAGTATTTATTATATTCTACTTTATAGGCTATACTAAGGTATATTTAAAGTATAGTATAGTTACCCTAATAGAAGTCTTTAGTACCTCCTAGTAGGCTAATTAAAGTAAGCCTAAGATAAGTATAATTAAATATTTAAAAGCTAAATATACTAATTTAGCTTACCTTAACTAAAAGCCTATTAATTATCTTAGGTAAGTAGTCTCTAAAGGAGCTTATATAACTAAGTAATAAATTACTATATATATAGACCTAATAATTATTTATTAGGAGAGACTAATTATTCTAATACTAGTAGCTAATAATATAGTAGTAAATTATTAATATATTCTCTCTCTTATTAATATTCTACTTATAAGACTTACTTAACTTTAATAATACCTTTTTATTCTACCTAAGGGTTTATACTAAGTATACTATATATAATAAAATAAGACTCTAGTAAGTAATAGTAGAAAAGTATCCAGTCTTATCAGTCTAGAAGGCACTATTATAAAACCTAGTTAGAGAAGAATACGAACTATAAAGTTTTATCTAGTATTAACTATTCTACTCTTATACTATTGAATACCTTAGTATTTAATAAACTAGACTATAAACTAGTCTATAGTTATAACTAGGTAGTTAGTCTAGATAAAAATATTTATATACCTATTAATTAAAGTGCCTAGAGAAGGCCTCATATATAAGTAACTATTAATAAGTTTCATAGTAGTCTTCTAGAATATTAACCTACTAATTATGGTCCTAAATAATTAAGGTACCTCCTTAGTGGACTAGAATACAGCGCGCGTCCCAGAGTTTCTATTTATACTACTATTCCGCGCTATGGTATTAATGAACCTATTATTCCACTTTAATAATATTAAGATCTTAGTAAATTAGAATAGCCTTAGAAAGCTCCTTAATTTCTCTACAGGATAGCGTTAAGATAACTTTCATATTAATCTATATTTAGTTTATTAAACTCTAGTTATTAAGTATTGTGAGAGGACCACCCGCGAGCTAGTTAGTAGTTTTAAGAGCTCCAAATAGGGTAGGAATTTCAAGCATAGGTTCACGAAATACCTATTTGGGCTGGGAGATAGCATGTCACATTACCGGGCCCTGTGATACTAGCTAGGTGATCTTATATATATAGTATATTTTAAAGTGGACACATACTATAAGAAAATAGGTGAGGGTAGTGGCTTAGAGTTATTAGAAGGTATAATGGGGTAGCTAGGAGTAGAGGATAGTTATTAGGGGATTACTACTCCCCCTAAACCTTTAATATAATTACTAATAGCTTAGGTAATAGTAGTAGAAATTAAGATAGTAATTAAGCCTAAGGACCTAACTATATATATACTATAGCTCTAGTTTAGTAGAATGCACTAGCTTATTATTAAGTAGTATTAAAATGGAACCTTTAAATAACTAGAGATTACTAATATTATAGCTCTATTTATAAGCTAGGAGGAGAAGTACTAGGCTAATCTTTATAAACTAGTTATAGTTTTAGCCTAACTATATAAGGCTATTACTAAGTATAGAGGCAGCCACTATATTATAATTTATAAGAAAATATTAAGTACTCTGGAGATTAAAGTATACTCTTTAAGTACTATGAAAAAGGCTATACTAGATAATTTGAGGCGTATGCTTTGGAATTCGCGGTTAACTAGCCCGCCCATACTATAAGTATTATACCGCATTTACCTCTATTTAAGCTTACTTAATTATAATTTAAATATACTTAATTAAGGTTTATATTACTATTTTTATATAGTTAAATTCTAAATACTATTTCCCTTTTATAGCTTTTTAGTTATAAATAATTAGTATTTATATAGAAAAGATATTAGTAGTTAATTATTTAGGCTTTCCTAATATTAATAAGTATAGGGAGTTTATAAATTACTACTAAGCTACTAACTTATAAAATAAAAGAAGACACTACTTATAAATAATAGTATAGGGTATAAACTATAGTAGGTAATAATATTCTAATAAAGGCCCTAGTATTAATAATAGAGACTATAGGAATTAATACTATACTATATATAATTTTCTTTAGCCTATATTACTCTATGGAAATATAATAAATAAAATCCTAAAGTAATATTATAAATTATTAATTAGCTACTATACTTTACTAGTACATAGCTAGTAGGTAGCTCTGCACATATACCGCGTTGGCGCCTAATTCAGTATTAGGTACTTAAGTATTACTAAGTTTTTAGTCTAATATTTAACTTACTTATTAACTTTCTATTTTATTAACTAATATTAGTTTTATATAGAGCCTTTACTAATTATACTAGAGAATAATAAATAACTAAGCTATATAGAATAATTTAACTAGTATAGTAGCTATAGTAATTAATACTAAGAGTCTTAGTCTCCCACTATATATTATAGAGATACTTCCCGAGGAAAACCTCTTAGTACTAGTATTTATAAAGACTTTAGTTGAGAGATATTACCCTACTAAAAATTTTAATAACTACTATAATTATATTTTCCTTAGAGAAGAGGTTAGATTATTAAAAGAGTATATATTATTTTTATTTACTATGTATTTAGATTTACTAGTTAATTATATAGATAATAGTTTTATTATTAGGAGATTTTAATAAAGAAAATAAATAAGAAAGGTAGCTAGGATATAGAATAAATATATTATATATATAAGTACTTATTTAATACACTCCCTTATATTAGTATTATTAATTATAGAATAGGGGAAATCTTTACTTTAGAGTAGTCTAGAGAATAGGAATTTAGAGGGATAGTAGAGTTTCTTTAGGTTAAGAAATTATAAATTAGGCTATTCTAATATATAAACTACTTTAATTTAATCTAAAGTAAATATAAAGTATAGTATAGGTTAACTTATTAAGCTAGAGAATAATTAAAATATAATACTTTAATATAATTAGACTTTTACTCTTATTATTAGTAATATATTTAGAAAAGTACTTATAAGTAGATAATATATATACTAACTATAAGTACTAACTTAGTAAGGGCTAGGTTTATTTTATAGCCTAGCTAGCTTTTCTAACTATAAAGAATACTATAATAAGCTTCTCTAGTATATAATTATCGTGACGGAGTTTAGGGGGGGCGCCCACTAGCGCGCGCCCTGCCTATGTACTAGTGATGGTCTATAGCCTGCAATTGCCGCACTATAATTATGGTTCCACTTTTGTGTGCTATGCTATTCACTATAGTTATAAGCCCAGTACTCTGTACCTGATACTGTGCTAGAATAGTATATGCGCGCGCAATTGTAACACTTGCATGCGTGCCCATGCCCCAGGGTTTAAGTCCCATAGCACCTGCACTACCGAGCATTAGCGAGATGTACCTAATTAGGTTTAAGAAGTATGTAGTTTTGTATATAAGTATAACTAGGGGGGTGTGTTGTGACGGAGTTTAGGGGGGGCGCCCACTAGTGTGCGCCCTGCCTATGTACTAGTAATGGTCTATAGCCTGTAATTACTGTACTGTAATTGTGGTTCTACTTTTGTGTACTATACTATTCACTATAGTAATTAAATATATAGAGTGGGGTCTAGTAGAGTTAAAAAAAGCACCTTATATATAGCCTACTTAGGTAGTATTTAAAGTATAGTATTTACTTATAAACTACTCTAATTATAAGCTATTAGAGATATTTTTATTCTATAATATATATTACTTATAATTATTAAATACTATATTATTAATACTCTATAGGACACTATAGTGCACTATATTTAATATATAAGTTAGAATAAATATATATTTAGGGGTAACCCTAGTAATAATAAATTACTTAAAAGAGATAGTAGTTAAATAAGTATATTACTAAATATAGAGTATAATAATATAGGGGATCTCCCTAATAGTATAAGTTAGTAGTAGTTATATAGTAGGCTATCCCTGAATAGTAGTAAACTCTAAGTCTAAATTATAATATTAGTATTACTATCCTAAATACTATTAATAATAGTATTAATAAGTATAGTCTAGATATTATATATAATATATTATTCTACTTATAAGTTAGCCTACTATAATTATATACTAGTTAATATAAGTATAGTATTACTATATAGTATTACTTAATAGTAAATATAAATCACTCTTAATTCCTATATATTTAGTATTTTTATCCCCATGCCCAAGGTGGCTATATTAATAGTTATTAAGAGGTAGGTTATTTTATAGAGGGGTACTATTAGCCTAGTAGTATAGTATTTTACTTATAGGTACTTCTACTACTCTACTAGAATATAGTATCCTTTCTAGTATAACTAGCCTACCTAGTAGGGATAGTGGCTCTTCTAGGGAAGTTATTTAGGGCTATATTAAGTATATTACTAGAAGTAATACTAAGTACTACTGTATCCCTTAATACCTACCTTATTCTCTATAGTATTATTAATTAGTTATAGGTACCCTTATACTTAGTATACCTTATAATTATTAACTTATAAAATAAATATAAGAAGCTATATAGAGTAGATACTTCCAGAGCCCTACCTAGTAAGAGCAAGCCCTAGCACTCCTTTAGGGGTTTAGTTATAGTAATTACCTACTCTATAAAGTACTTTTTATAACTATAAGCTATATATGGATATTATAGTGTCTTTATAATATATTACCTAGGTAAAAAATTATACTACTATTTATACTATAGTAGTAGAATATAGCCTTCTATTACTTTAAAGTTATAGTACTTAGCTTCCTAAATATTAGTAGGTACTAGCCACCTATAAATACTAGTACTAATTACTAGAGTTATTCTATACTTAAATTTAATATTATCTTACCTAAGTACTATATCTTTATTATAGAGTATTAAGCTAATAATTTAATTAGTACCTCCTTATAGGGTTATATATTTAAGTAATACTAGTAAAGATTATGAATAGTTACTAATAACTTAGCTTAAGTTATTCCTAATTCACTTATTAATAGTACTAATATCTTTTATCTTTAGTATTTATTATTATTAAGTTTAATTTTAATATATAATATAAATTAAAAGATCTTTAAATTATTTACTTATTATATAGTTTACTAGTAGCCTAGCTAGGCTTTTAATATTACCCTTTTAAATTTACTAATATAAATAGTATTAAGACTTAGTCTTAAATCCCGGGCTAATATAATATTTTTATTATAGCTCCTAGATTATGGATTTTAGTTATAAGTCTCTCCCTATAATTTCTTATAAAGTATAACTCCCCTATAATAAACTAGAGTATCTCTATATTAAGTTTAAGGGCCTACTAGTATAATAATAGTTAATAAGGACTATCTAGCCTAAGGAGTAAATAGTAGCTAACTAC
This sequence comes from Colletotrichum agaves, assembly GCA_036785465.1. Classification (NCBI taxonomy): domain Eukaryota; kingdom Fungi; phylum Ascomycota; class Sordariomycetes; order Glomerellales; family Glomerellaceae; genus Colletotrichum; species Colletotrichum agaves. The sequence goes on along the minus strand of JAXISO010000443.1, from coordinate 16,470 downwards.
TTATAGAAAGATATTATTAGTGAACTATTTAAGGGCTACTTTATAGTATACCTATAAATTATTATAAATAGTTTCTCTAGTATATATTATATTACTATTATTAGTAATAGCCTATAAAATATTATTTAAGTTAACTTATAATACTTCTAAGTAAGTACTATAGTAAGTTATTAATAATAGTATATTTTTTATATACTTATTATAGCTCTTCTATTAATTATTATTAAAGTAGTAGTTAAGTATATAAAGTATTAGGTTATACTTAATACTAATTAATAAGTTTACTTATATTATACTTACTTTATATCTAGTATAAATATTACTTATTATTATAAATAAGATATTCTAAATAATCTATAAATTAGTATAGATAATTTAAAGTACTAATAGTATAAAGTAATATATAAGTAGTATAACCTTACTAATATACTACTTCGTAATTACCTACTATTTTACTAACTATTCTTAGAAAATACTTAAAAGAATATTTATACTTAAAGTACTAAGCTTAAGTCCATAAGAGTAATAGTAAATAGCCTTAATCCACTTTATAATACCTTCCCTCAGAGGCTAAATATCCCAATCCATAACTATAATTTTTTCTAGTTTAGGGTACTTAGAGGGATTAAGAATATTAAAGAATTCAAAATTAGCAGCACTGCTTTTATTTGTACTATTATTATTATTATTATTACCTATATTATTATTAGTCACTAAAATGGGCGTCGAAGGCCGCGAGATAATTATGTTAACTATTAGGTCTAGGGCCCTATATCTAGTCTTAGATTTAAGTAAGTATATACACCTAAGAGTATTAAAATCCAAGTTATATTAGTTAGTAAAATTAGTAATGGCCGTGATAAGCTAGAATTCATTCCAGTCAAAAGCCGCGTATATTAAGTAGTTCACATTAAGGGCATTACAAGCGAGGGATTAAAAGTCCAACATAATACCAACAAGGTATTGCTGCTGCTCACGTTCTGTCTAGTGAGATACACTAAGTTCCTGCAGCTTCTTCTTAGCGGCTATTAACCTATACTAGGTCTCTGTGCGAAGCTTCGGAAATGCGCGGTCCGTGATCTCGCCCAGCAAATCCGCCAGCCATTCACGCAGGGCCTACACGCCTATACAGCCTTTAAAAAGGTTATTCCAAGAATATTCATTAAATATTACTTCCCTTTATCTTAGAGTAGCTATAGTATTATTATTATTGCCGGTATTATTACCTCCGTGGTTTATTATAATGTAATAACTAAGCTTTAGAGTCTTTTACTTACTCTCTACTAGGCTAACTACTATAACTTTAGTAGTATTCTCTTTTAAGAGATTAGCTTTAGTTAATATTCCTAATGTATAATTACTAGTTAGGTTAGTCTCCACTATAAGAATAAGTATTTCTTAAGTAGTAATATTTATATTACTAGGAAGTATAGTAAGAATAATAGTCCGGCTATCTTTAATATATCTTTGCACTATACTCTTAATAAGTTCTTTATTTTTATTTATTATAATGCCCTTAGTAGTATTATAGAATATACTAGGTATATTAATAATAGTAAGATAGTTCTTATCCGGGCTATATTTCTTAATCTTTAGTATATCTTCTAAGAAGGTATTTTCACCAGTAATGTTCGAAGTAGTATTAATATTTATAAGGTTATTAACTTAATAAAGTAGTTAGTCTTTATTTATAATTAGGCTTAGATTATTATATTACCTAGGCTAAGATATTTTTAAACTCACTGCGAAGCTACTTTATTATCTGCACCTACCTAGTAAATAAGTATAGTTTCTCTTTATTAACTAGCATAGTATTTAGCCTAGGAATAATACTAATAGTAATATACTAGGACTTTTTATAATAATAAGTAATCTAAGTTATATAGTAGGTATAAAGTTCCTAGCTATAGGGGAAGGGAATTCTATAGAGACTCTCTAGTAAAGAAGACTTACTTAAGCTTTAGTCTCCTATTACTATAAGCTATAGTAGAGATAAGTAGAACCTAATATTATACTTATAAAGTTAATTAATTCTTTATAGTTAATAGAGACTTATTAATTTAGGAGAGTCCTACTTAGGAGATATTATAGTAATTTAAAAATAAAAGAATTATTAAGCTAAATAGGTTTAGGGGTAATATTAATTATAAATAATAAATTATAAAGTATATTAAGTCTTATTAAGTAATTATTTATCTCTAGTTATAGACCTAAGTTTATATTATATATTTAAGGAGTAAAAAGTAGGTATACTTATTAGGCTCCTATATTAAAATAGAGTACCTTAACTTATAAGTTTTATTATTTATCCACAACACGGGAAGAAAGAGTGTAATTAATAAGCTCATAGGTACTACCTACTACTTATTAGCTTAATATTAGAAGTATAGTATATTTATTACCCTACTATATAAGAGATCTTTAATGTGTTATTATTACACTAAACTATAGGTTCGGCGACGCAATTAATATATAGTATATTTAAATATATTAAAGATTAGCTATTTACTTGGCGCTAATACTATGGAAGGAACGCCCCTAGTTTTAGAATCCCTAAGTATTCTACCTTTTAGGTAGTTAGTCAATTAGTAAACTAATAGCTATGCCCTACTATACACAATTAAAGATATAATTAATATAATTAGCCGCGGTTACTTATTATATAATCTCTAGATATAATAGAGATAACTTATTTCTCTAATTTATATATATAGTTTTTTCCTAGAATAACTAAGATTTAAATATTAAGTAAGGGAGAGTAAAAGAGAGTAGTATAGGTATAATAAGAGGGGTAGTTATTAAGAAGCTATTAGAGCTTTTAAAAGATTAAACTAGGTATTTATAATACTTAAATTCATTATACTACTTTACTCTACACCGCGTAGTATAATATAGGGATACTATATATATATATAAGTTACTCTGGATAATATAGTAGAGTAGTATAAAAGTCTTTATATAAATACTCTTAATTCTTAATTATATAGTTTAATAGAATAACCTATAAATCAATTAGTTAATAGTTTTTCAAAACTATAATTAGGAGATATTTTTAATAATAGCTTATTATAAAGGTATAATTATACTCTTAGTAAATTACTTTACCTAGCCCTTATTTTATGTATTTGAATTATAATTAATAAGGAGTATTTATATATTTTTATATCCTTTAATATTAATAACTTATATAGTATCCTTAGTAAGACTACCCTTTATATTAAGCTTTACTCTATTTCTAAGAAGTAAATAATATTTTAATAGGATCCTTTACTTATAATATAGAGAGTAGTGCCATTCTTATATCTATATATATTATTTCTACCCCATTCTTAAGAAGTAGCTTAATAATTTCTTAATAGCCTCCAAAGGCGGCAGCGTAGTAAGTATAGCTATAATAACCACCCTAGGTATTAATATCTATTCCTTTTTTAAGATAAAAACCTATGATTTTCTAATAGACTTACTATAAGATAATATAAGGAGCGTTACTATAGAGGCCACCCTACACGTCCGTAACTACTCTTTTTCCTAGAAGGAGCTATATAATTCCTCAGTAGCCTTTAGTAGTAGCGGCTTAGAGAGAATTTCCATAGCTGCTGCCTTGCACGCAGATGCGTACCTTAGTTATAACTTAATTATAAATCCTATTCTATAACCCCCTTTAATTAATATAGCCTAAAGCTATTAGTATATTTCCTCCTCTAATACACACTTATATAAACTAAGGAATATACTAGTTAGGTTGTTTTTAAGGTGAATTAATAGCTTAACTCTTTAAGACTAATATATAAGTATAAATATGGATACTTAGTAAGTCTATACTATTTTAATATAATACTAAAATAGTTACTTTTATTTATTTAAATACTACTACTATTAATTAATTATAGGGGTCTTAATAAAGTAAATAAGAATAGTTATAACTCTAAACTATAAAATAGCCTACTACTAATAATCTAAATGGCTCCTTATACTACTCTCTTTAGTAAGCTATTATTAATAATATAGTCTATAGATAGCTAAATTAATTGGAAGTTAAGTTTATACCTTTAATATGGACTATATTATATTATGGGACCTAGTGAACACCTATATATAATATTAAGAGGAAGTGCCTACTTACTATTAATTACTATTATACTTTATATAAGTAGTTCCTATTATTATAGGTACTAAGTTAGTAATTATAATATAGACCTGAGCGGGGATAGCTGGGTACAGATACTATTATCTTACTAATAATGTATTTAATAATATGCGGGTTAGCGGCTATATAGCTCCAATAATATAAGCTAGTTACTTAATACCTATTAGTATTAAGGACATTAAAGTTACTGATAATACTCCGCACCTTTATAGTAATGTAGTAAGCCGGCGGTCCTATTAAACACTTACTAATAGAAATGGGAAATTGTTCCCTATAATTATACTAATTAATGTTCCCACTAATACTTAATAGGACTAGTGACCTTGCTGCTTGTTAATATTAAGTCCACTACTTTAGTAGTTTAAGTAGTTAATTATCTTTAAGATATTATTAGAAAACCACGGTCGCGTTCTGAAGCTTATGCGGAAATTGTAATTATAATTAGGTCAAAGATAAAGGCCTTGGACTTAATCTCTAATACCTTTAATACTAAGACTCACTTATTTATATAAGCTTCTATTTATAGTAGCTTTATTATGTATTTCTTGTATGTAATTAAAGACTTTAGTGGTAATTATTTACTTTTATAGGCTAAAGGAGCTTATTAAAAAGTAAAGCGTGATAATTATAGTAAAGATTAGAGATACTATTAACTACTACTAATGCCCCTTAATAATATTTATACTAGTATCTATATATTTATATATAGTAGGAGGCTCTCGCCCTAACACCTTCCTAGCTTTTATTAAAAATATATAATTAGTATAAATATCTAGACGCTATGATAGTTGTAGCTCTGTTAAATACTAACCTCCTAGTATGAGATATTACCTATAATTTAACTGGGTAAAGATACTTTTAACCTACCTATTTTGTGATATTAATAAGGAGTAGCTAGTTTTCTCTCCCTAGACTTTATTATTTAATATAGATTCTTATAGTAATAGTTAATAGTAGCCTAGTACCTAAGGAAATAAGTCTAAAGTAAGTAAATAGTTTATTATTATAAATAAAGTTATAAATGTAGAAATTATTATACTTACTACTAATATTAAATAAAAGGAGTATACTTATTAGTAATAAATACTTTATTTAGACTCTTTTTTTACTCTTTATAGTATTATTTCCCTACTCTCTTTAAATAAAATATTTTATAATAATTTATTAAGTTTAAAGATAACTTTTAATAAGTTAGGATTTACTTACTCTATTTTAGCTATTTAAAATATAAATAAGATTACTCTTATATTAGGATTAACTAGTTAATATTTATATAAGGGTAGGTAACTATAGGAGAAAATAGTAAGGGTAAGAACTAGCCTAATTTATTTTCTAATTAGTTTAGTATTTATATTTTGTTTCTATTTTTCTCTAAGGAGGTTTTTATTTAATAATATATTACTTACTAATTTTAGGTATTCTATATACCTAATATACTAGCTTCTACCGCGGTACTAACTCTTAATATAATTTATATATTAAGGCGCGAAAGTCCCTCTAGTTAATCCACTAGTCACGGAAAATTAAGGCTTAAGGTAAGGTCTAGACCGCACTACTCGCGCTTCTATTTCTTTATAGTTAGAATATTATGCACATAGGCTTTAGTATTATTAGCTAACTGTCCAAAGGTCCTTGGTTTGAAATTATTATGGATATAATTTAGATATTCACTATATAGCTAAATCTTCTCTAGGTTATTTAAGTCTTATAGTATATTAAACTCTTTAAGAAGGAGACTCTCTAATTATAAGTTAAATAGTATATTCTAAGATTAAGGTGGGTTAAAGATAAAGTTATTATTATATATTTAGAATATATTATATAATTAATTTAAGTTAGTTGGATGCTTGGATAAGTATGAGAAGTAATTATATACCCTACTAATTTAGAGGGCTATAGATATTTTACTACTAGAGTTATCTAAGAATTAGGTAAGATTATTACTTACGGGCTAATCCTAAGATTATATTAATATAAATAGCTTCTTTATAAACTCTATATAAGTATTAAATATTATATTACTAAGTATAAATTAAATTAATATTTATAGTAGAAGTTAATACTATATACTATAGTTTATTATAATAGGTCTACTTAGTAACTTATTTAGTTTTTAGTTTAGAGGTACTTTAACTTTATATAGTAAGATTTATTCCCCTCCTTTAAGTTTATTAGCCTAACTAGGTAAGTACTATTATTTAAAGTTTTAGTTCTAAATAGTAGTGGGTTACTAAGGGTACTTTTAGTTTTATAAGGTAGTAAAGGAGTTTAGGCTATATAGCTCTTAAAGAGGGTTATTATAGTATAGTATTCTCTTAGGACTAATAAGGCTATAGAGCCTCTAGGCCCCTTTAATAAAGACCTCTATACTCTAAGAAAGTATATAGCCTCTTAATTTATTAAAGTAAGTCTAGAGCCTATTTATAGGCTCTTTAGTGTATAATATAATTAGAGTTACTACTCTCTTACTCTACTCTATTTAATCTCCTCTAAGAGGAAGTAAGAATAAAGAATAGGGACTTTTTAGGTTAGTATATTTATAAGTTCTATTACTTTATATAACTTTTAGAGTAGTCTCTATTATTATAGGTAATTATTAATATTATATATAATGCCAGCCTAATAGGAATAATTAGAGATATAAGAAGTAAGTTTAGTTTTTTAAATTAATAGAAAGTAATAGTTATATAGGTACTTATTAAAGAAGTTAATACTATAAAGTAATTAAATAACCTATAGTTTAAATAGTATAATTAATAGCCCCTAGTAAAGTACTAGAGATAATATCTCTATTATACTAATATATAACCCCTAGTATAGCTAGGTAGTTATAGGTATTATTAGGCTATTTATTGGATAGGAGCTAATGGCGCTGTGACGCACTTATTGTGAGACTTAAAGCCTAGAAATAAACCTAACCCACTATATAGCTTACTATTCTTTAGTGAAATTTAGACTAGTGTGTAATATACTACTCCTTCTCTAATATTACTTATAGGGCTTATTATGTATTTTAAAGATTATAGAGCTTAGTATATTACTTAAGTTAACTAGTTAAGTTAAGCTCTTCTCTCCCTTTAAAGTATAGACTAGAGCTTAGTTATTAATTCTATTACTTTCTAACCTAGACACTAGTTTATTAAGATTTAATTATTATAGCTTAATATTACCTTAACTATATATATTATATAGGTATATATTATTTAAGTTTATAATAGACCCTACCTAATTTAGATATAACTCTATTCTTAATTAATAAGACTCTAGACTATATATAATATTTACTATACTTTAGAGAGTTCTAAGCTAAATATTCAACTTATTTAATTCCGCGGTATTCTCTCTTCTAAGTAATAGTTTATATATAGTCTTAACTATTACCTCTTTATTACTTGGAGTACCCTATTCCTTTTTAAGATTATTAAAGCCTTCTATAATAATTTTAAGGCTTTCCTTATTCTCTTTAAGCTTATTTAGCCTATAACTATATATATTATATATATATATTACGGCTAGGATACTTACTACTTAATAGTAATCACGGCTATTTTCACAGTTACCTAATTATTAATAAGGATATTATAGGCCTTAACTATATATTCGCGGCGGTAAATAAGGATATATAAGTTATATATAAGCCCTAAAAAGACTAGTAGAGCCGCGATAATATTAAGGAATTATAGGATTTTAGTTTATAGTAATAATGGGATAGTAATATAACTAGTCTTAATTAAGGAAATAACTAAGATTCTAGTTAGTAATTATAGTTTAAGAAGTACCTAGCTCTATATAGTAAGTCTACTTATATAAAACTATTGGTCCTCTTTTTAAAAGAATATTTTCCTATTTAATATTAAAGAGAGTGCCCTAGCTAGTAATTACCTACTAATAAGAATACTTTAGTAACTAGTGAGCTTTTTAAATTTTAGTAGCTTTAGTAGGTACCTATCTATTTTCTACTAATTATATTAAGTATTTATTATACGGTAATACTATTATATATACTAATATCCTTAATTAACTACCGCAATATTAACATAGGGGACACTATTTTAATTAAATTAAGGGGATATATTATAAATTTATTATAAGGGCTAGCCTACTAAGAACTAATTAAATTTTATATCTACTTAAATACCTATATTAATACTATCTTAACTAATAAACTACTAAATAAAGAATTTATATTTAATAGTTAATGTACTATTATTATATACTATATATATTAAGATAAACCTTAGTATTTTGAATTTATTTATATATTATGCCTTTTATTACCCCCTTTCTAATATAGAACTAAGTATTCTTATCCCTATAAAGAAGTTTAAAATTTAAGCCCCTATTTATTATTAGGCTATATACCTATATATAATAGTCTTTTAAGTTTTAATTTTAATTTATAAATAATACTACCTATAGTACCCTTTAATAGTATTTTCCCTAAGCCTAGGTATATAAAGTAGAGACTAATAAGTATATATATAGTTTTACTAGTCTAGTAAAGTAATATTAATAGGGGCTAAGTATATAGTTATAGATAACTATAGAAGTATAGCTTTAATTTAGTCTTAAACTCTACTACTTATACTTATAACTCTATTAATTCTTAGTATATAATTATACTTAAATCTCCTCTGGATTATTATTATGGATCTCTAACTTATGCCCTTACCTTTAAAATAATAATTTTGGAGTTTAAGGTATATATTCCCATGGACATAATCTCGCTAGTACTACTTTCTATTATTACATAGGGCTATTATATATTTAGGAGACTAGGTTCTATGGATAAAGATTACTTATTATCTCTTACTCTATATTAATATAGCTATGCCTCTCTATGAGGTTAATAGTAGTAGTTACCTATTTAGTGGGCTAGTTTATGGAGGCCCTCTTTATAAAGTCTATTTAAATAAAGAGTTTTAGTCTCCTACTAGTATAAAATAATTAGGTCTACTCTTATAGTTATTACTCTACAACTAAATAATTAATTTATAGCTTTGGGAAGTACTTTATAACTTTATCTTTTAATTAATTATTAGGAACTAATATAATAATAGTTATAGTAATTGTCTCATAAGTCTTCTTTAAAATTAAGATCTTAGTAATTTTAGCTAAGAGTACTACTCTCTAGAAATTACTTTAGGTTATAATAAGGTTTTACTTAGTTTATAGCCTTTTTATTATTTAGGGTAATTTCTATTGTATAGTATAGAGTATTTATTAAGAGGGTTATTTATTATATAACTAGCCTAGAGCTTACTTTAGGTAGTTTAGGAATAATAACGCCCCTGGAATTAAGTAAAGTTAACTATATAGGGAACTAGTACTATAATTTAGCTTACTATTAGAATTAGAGATATTTAAGTTTTTAACTATTATCTTTATTATTATTAGTAATCTCATATACTTAATTATCTATAGTTATTATTATAATTACTAATTAGTGCGGATAATTAAAAGATTAAATAAAATATAATAACTATTTATTATTGGTGAAAAAGTACTTTAATTGATAAGATAATATAGTAGTATAAATCTCTATTTAGCTAGTAATATAGGTCCAAGCTACTATAGAAGATTCTAAAATTAATTCCTAGCCTAGTTTATATAGGTTTATAACTTTAGAATACTATTCCTATTAGTAAGGAATAATATTAATAACATAGCCCCACACTATAATACTACTTATACTACCCCACTTAACCCTTTCTTTCTATATATTTATCAAGGGACTTTCCCTATTATCCATAAGTGATTTCTTTACTTTTATTTATTATTATAGAGGTAGAAGAAAATATATATTATAATTACTTTATTAATATTTAAGTAAGCTTAACTAGAGGGGTTAATAGAGGATTTAGGTTAATAGAGGTATATTAATATTAAGATTCTATTTATGAGAATAAACTAAGAATATTGGTTCTAGGACCTCTTAAATAAACTTAAATAAATAGAAAGTTTACTAAAATAGATAAGGTTTAATTTAGAGAATAAGTATAATATAAGAATATATTTATAGGAGGAGATATAATAGTATAGAGTTTAAAGAGAGTATTATTTATAATTATCTTTTATTATTATATTAATAAATGGGGATATAAATAAATATATTATAAGTAATAATATACTATGGATCTAATTAAACCGGACTAATCTTTATAACTATTTTAGTTTCATAATGACTTTATTAAGAAAGGAGAGAATAGTAGTAAAATTATTACTAATATACTATAGTTTATGTTGCGAAGTTATATTAGTTAATTGCCTAGTGGCTATACTAGTATGGATATTATAGTGAGAGTATTTATGAATATAAGTGGGCTTAAGATAGCTCTTAAATATAATAATAAACTATAAAATTGTAGTTAGCTAAGAGATTTTATTATTGGGTTTAATAATTAGGGGATATTCTTTAACTTTATAGACATTTAGCTAGGAAAGGAATAGGTAGATACTAAGATTCGTAGTGAGATCTATTTATTTCCTTTTTTAAATTAGCTTATTAGTGTCCACTATAGTTTTAATATATTTAATCCTTAAAGAATTTACAGTCTAATAATAGTGTATTAAAACAGAGAATATAAAGTTTTTCTTGGGTAGTTCCCAATGTTAGTATATTATTGTCGCGTGCGGCTATGATACTAGCTATGCCCCCTTTCTAGGGTAGCTTGTTGGAGATAAGGAGATTATGAATTATATAATATTATTAGAGGGGCCACTGTTTTCACTAGTAATTAGAAAGTTAGGTCTGAAAATAGTATGATTTAGCTCTATGTTCTAAGAGGAACCCCATTTAGGCTATAAATAGGGTAGTATTATTAGTAATATAAATACTATTAGTATTATTAGGCTACTGTTTAGTACTAAAAGGGGACTAGTAGCCCTAGTAAAAACATTGTTTTTGAACTAGTATAATAGGAAAGTATAACTATAGAGACTAGTACTAGTTATGAGGAATAAAGCTGGACATTAGGTTAATAAGGTGCTTTTAGTTAATAGTTTAACTATTAAGAGAATCTAGGGAAAGAACCTATATTTCTTTTTATTTCTCTATGGGGAGTATAAGATAAATAAGTACCGCCGGAACTATGAATATTAAGAGCTTATGGATAATAAGTTTAATACCTTATAGTATATAGTATAAAAGGGGTAGTGTAAGAAAAGCCTAAAGGTGGATATAGGTAGGGTTAATTATTTAGATAAAAGGTATATTTATGGCTATGGGAACGTAGTTATTCTTAATAAATATGAGTAATAAGCTAGGAGATAGGTATTAATTCTCCTCTAGGAGTATAATAGGTATATAGGTAGGGTAGATAGAAGTAAGATAATATATGTGGGTAGTTATAAATTAGGGATTATAAGATCTTAAGAACTAGAGTATATATTAGGGGAAGTAGAATATAATTATTCTAGTAAGTACACTATAATAATTTATAGCTAAATTATAAAAACTAACTACTTTCTTAACTACTTAATAAGACTCTTAAGTACTTTCCCTACTTGAATAATAATATATAATATAATATACTAGTTAGCTATTTCTAGCTTATACTAGTATTTCTAAGTTTCTCTCTAGGTACTATTAATTTATATACCTAGACTTAAAATAATATAAATAGGATATTATTCTTATATTTAGCTATATACTAAAGCTATTCTTATATTACTAGTAGTATTTTAATAGAGTATTTAAAGTAATAATAAATAGTAGTATATTTTATTATTATAGATACTCTAGTAGGGTAAAGGTAGGACTAAGCTAATTAAATAAAGGTTATCCTTAATATAATACTTATATATAATAAGTTACCCCATTTAATTTAGTACTAAGTTATTAGTAATAGCTTTAAATTCTATATAAAGTAGGTCCTACTAGTAGTATTATAGGACGCGCTGCGTCTTCTGGTTTATATACTATGGGGGTATACTTAGCCGCCTAAGTATCCTATTTTTTAGCTCTATGAATATTATTTATTAATACTGAATCTAGTGGGCTTTATAGTATTAGTGAAAATACTTTAGTAATAATACCCTAGTGGACTAGAACTTATAATATATATAATATTTAATAGTAAGAGAGGTTCTATATAAAGTTATTATAATAGGGATTAAGTACTTTAATTGGTTCTATATACCCTATTTTAGCCTAGCTCCAGCGTTGAAAAATATAATATTAATAATAATAGGGGTAAGTATAGAAAAATAAAGAGTTAATAGCTACTTAGTAAACTAGTACATAGGTCTTAGAGTATATTTATACTACTCCTTATATAATAATTTAATTCTATTTATTAAGCCTAGAATATATTTTATACTTTCTTATAAATAATTTAATTTAACTTTTAGTGGATAGTTAGAGCCTACTTTGTACTAATACCTCCTCTTAATACTTAGTTTAACTAACTAATTAGTTATCTCTATAGTAGAGTAAGTAAGAAAGAGTATAATAGATAGCTATAGTTTATTCTTATAAAGAAATTTAAGATATTCTATAACGCGAGTCTAGGATATATAGAACATATTTAATAATTCTTTATTCTTATAGGGGTAGTACTATTTAGAACTACTTAAGTATACTTAACTATATAGGCCACAGAGTACTTAATATTTTATAAATACTTACTAATTACCCTATAATATACTTATAGAGCTTTGGATTTCCTTGTGTAGTTAGGTTAATATAAGGTTTTTATTACTCTTAAGTGCATTTAGTTACTATTAAGTGGGTATAAGTGACTGAGGAGAACCGCGTAAGGATACTACTTACTTTTGATGTTATTAGGAAATATAGATAGGATTTTATGGTCTATTTAAGTAGCCACAAAACCCAGTGGTAAATACCTTACTACTTATATTAAGATAGTTAGGAACTAATTCATAGCTTTAAATAAGTATATAGTTATAAGTAGTAGTTTGTATTCTATTATATTTTTAGGAGGTCTAGATTCCTAGAGCTACTAGAAAATCCAAGGTAATAAGACACTATTATAGTAATATTTATTACTTACTTATGTGATTTGGGTAAGTAATTATAAGTTAATATTATGATGTTGGTTTGTGGTTTTATAATAGAGTACTAATAAAAGTATATTTATTGCCTCTAGGTTATTCTCTTCTAGGGTAATTGTTAGTTATTACTCTAATTATAAAGTCTACTCTTTATAAAAGTAAGGTCTAAGGAGAGTTTTAAAGTATAGTAATACTATAATAAGAACTTTAGAATGAATTAAATATTTGTGGGTAGACTATGTACTTTTATAATATAGTATTAGGACTATATTAGTGTGTAGATATAGTTTAATAAGTCTATTAACTTTTTTTAATTATTATTAGAGACTTAAAGTATATATTAAGTACTATGGCCTATATTCTTATAGTTAGAGATACTAGTAATATATATTTAATGAGTATAAGGGGTAGAGTAACTTTATAAAAGTGAGGTTATTATAATAGTTAAATTAGAAGGCCCCCCCCCCCCCCCCTTTAATAATAATTATATAGATAATTAGGGGGTTAGTAAGGATATAGTAATTACCTAGGTTGGGGTTATAAGTAGCCTAGTTCTTTGTTTTATGATTCCTTAGAGGAATTATTAGTTTTGAACTTATAAAACTTATTTATCCCTTAATATAACTTAGAAAATACTAACTTAGAAAAGACTCTATTATTATAATAAACTCCTAAAGCTAATTATAAGTACTGTATTTACTAAACTCTTATATTCTTATAGTTATATTCTATATAGGCTTTAAGTTTATTATAATCTCTATTAATTATAATTAGTTATTTATAAACTAGGAATAGGATTAGAGGTATTCTAATAGTAGTAAACCTACTTAATCTTATTTTTAAGTTGGATCTCTTACTTAATTATTAAGTACTATGGGTAGAAGTCTATTTTATTATATTATTTATAACTAATTTAACCTCTTATAAAGTCTCTTCTAATAGAAATTATTATTTAGCTTTATAGTTACTTTTATAAATATTTTCTTAAACTAGTATTTAGTAAAACTTACTTTTACCCCCCTTAGGGGTTTTAGGTATTATAGTATATAATTAATTCTACTTTCCTAGGCTCTCCCTAGTTATTATACTTAAAGTATTCTTAATATTCTTGGAGGAATTAGCTTAACTAGAGTATAGTTAGATATATAGATTCCTAAGGAGGCCTAGGTTATAGTTTAATAATATGGATCTTTGAAGTATATAGTCTCTAGAGGTATTAAAAGCTACTAATATATAATTAGAAAGTATAAGCTAATATGCTGATATAGTATCCAGTGAGGTTTAGGTATAAGTGAGCTAATGTGACGAAGATTTCGCTAATCCCGATTTAGTAGTGTATAAAGGAAGATAAATGGTAGACTACTCTTACTAAGTTATTTAGTTATATAAAAAGACTTTATATTATTGGGGAATATAAGGGACTTAGTAATAGTGAGCTAGCTAATAATTAGTATTAGAATATATATGATTAGCTTGGGCCTAAGGTGTGGATGGGTATACTTAATAATAAAGGTAATAAGCTTATTTAGGTTGTGACTATAGTTGAGAAAGTAGTTATTGAGAGGATCTACCTACTTAATATTATTAAACTTAGTATACTATATTATACTCTAGTTAAATATAAAGAAGTAATGTGGTATCTTCTCTTCTTAATACTTTTCTATTATACTTTAAATAAAGGAATAAATATAGCCTAGAAACTTATCTCTGTGAGGGTTTTTAGAGTATATATTATCTTTAATTTTATTAATACTTATAGCTATTTTCTTAACTTAATTTATAAGTTACTGGATCTAAGTAATAGTAGTATTACTTATAATTAGGCTATTAATTTCTATAATTAACTTAAATACCTTAGACTTTATAAATAACTTTAAATTCGTGGATATTAATTTAAGTACTCCTATTATATTCCTAAGTTATATAATAAACTCTCTATTTCTAGTTAAAAGTTCTTATAATATAGCGGGTTCTATACTAAGAGATATACTTACTTAATTTAAGCTTACTTAGTAGTAACTTTAGCTTAGTTTATATTATTACTAAAGATACTTCTTAATAGTTTTAAAGGCTTTATTAAGCTTTTAGTTTATTATATTTAAATTAATTTTATTAAGATATTAGTAAATACTTTACCCTAAACCTTACCCTATATTAAAATAGAAATAGAGATATTAAAGGGCCTTACTTAGGTAGTTTATTATCTTGTCTCTATAGTAAATATTAGATATATAGTATTTTGGAATACTTATAGGGTAGTTAAAATAGAAAAGCTAGATTTATAAGTATATTAAGAAGTAATAGATATTATAAGAAAAAAGTTGCGCGTGTGTAATACTGTGTAAGATATGGGGTTATAGTGACCTTACTATTTAATAAAGCTAGTATATATTTTAAAAGTATATCTTTACTTTATTAGTATAATCTTATATTTTAGGTTATATAAGTATTATACTAAGAAGAAGTATTAGCCTTATTCTATTATTAGTAAATAAAGGTATTTAGTTAATATTAGGTTGAAGGTAATTTAGCTAATAGGTAAATAGTAAGAATACTTAGAAATAATTATAAATAAAGAGAGTTATAAGGTTAAGGGTAATTATCTTAGTTATTCTTATATTAATAGTTATATACTTAAGAAATAAGTTCTAGTATATAAAGTAGAGTCTATGAGATTAGTTATTCTATTGGAGTGGAAGTAGTTTTACCTTTATTATTTGGGGACCTGAAAGTACTTATAGTGTCTAGTATACTCTTAAGAAGTGGGTACTAGCTTAGGCTCTAGGCTATAATAGGCTAGTGGAAGTCTTTAGGGTATAGTGAGGTTTAAATATATAGAGTTATAAGAGTATTATATAATAATTAAAGTAATATCTATTATATTAGAAGAGCTATAATAATAGATTTAATTAACTAGAAGGTAAACCCTAGTTAAGGGGCTCCGTCCGTGTGATAATATATAGTGGGCTATTCTATGCCTATATTAGCTACCTAAGTAGCTATACTTATAACTTACTAAATATATAGTACCTATTATACTATTAAATAGTAAGTGCAAGAGAATAGCGTGGTGAGTCCTATTTACTGAGGATCCATACTATACTTAAATAGTATAAGTTAAGAGTTAGGTTATTTAAGTATATAAGAATTAATAATAGGGTTATATAGTATATTTTCTTTATATATTAATTATAGCTTTTTTTTAATAAGTTAAATATACTTATATATTTACTATATTAAAAAGGCTTAGTAGAATAGTAATATAATTAATAAAGTAATAGTAATTAGAAATATAGGCTACCTTTTTG
>JAXISO010000442.1:0-23379 GCA_036785465.1 Colletotrichum agaves | reverse complement strand
AGAGGATCTAGTTTCTATTTATAGGCCTTATTATAGAGGTTACTAATTTTTATAAGGAATTCTAAGATATTATTTAACTTACTAACTTTGGGACTAAATATAAGGTTTTAAAGCTCCTTATTAGGGTTTTAATAAGTACTTAAGTTTATAATATTATATATTTTAAAGAGAGTATTCTTAAGGTCTACTTAATTTTTATATATTATGGCTAGGTTTTTAATAGTTCACTAGTATAATTTATTATAGTATTAATTAATTAGGGCTATTATTTCTTTATTAGTTCTCTTATAAATCTCTATATAGAATTTATAATTATTTAGAAAATTAGAAATATTATTACTAGTAAACTTAGGAATTTCCTAGATATAGGGAATAATAAGGGTTATTAATTATTATTTCTATATAATTTCAGCTAGTTCCTTAATTACCTAGGCTATATTAATAGTAAGAGAGGAGAATAGGCTATTATTAATAAATTAAGGTTTTATTCCTATAGGGTAAGTCTCTATAATATAATACTACTTATTATTCTTAGGAGCTCTAAAAGTAGGGTTCTTTTTATTATTATTATATTTATTATAAATATTCTTATTAGTATAGACTTAGTATTTAATATGGATAGTTTAGGTTTATAAAGGTATAACTTCCTTAGACCCTTTATCTTTAGAAGTAATAGAATAAAGGGCTTGCCCCTAGATATTCTTAAAGGTAATTCCCTTATAGGGCTTATTCTGTGGAGTAGGATCCTTTAGCCCAGAAGAGTTAGAAGTAGATATACTAATTTCTAGGGCTCCCCTAGTCTCCTTAGAATACTATTCTAATATATTAAGTATAGTAATTAAGGTAAATTTTTAGTAATTTATAATAAGTATATATTATTATTATTAAAGTTAATATTCTTTAATTTTTATTTTATTAAGTAAAAATAAAGGAAACTTTTATAATTTAAGTTTATAAATAAGTAAACTTATAAGAGGGATAAGAGTTTTTAGCCCTTCTTTATTAGTATTAATTATGTTCCTTATAGGCTAGGAGTGGTTACGGCTATTATCCCTCTTATAAGTATATAGGCTCTTTTCCTTTTTATAAATTAGGAATAGTTGTGGCCTCTGTCCCTTCTATAAGTTTACTAACTTATTTCTTTTTAACTTCTATAGGCAGCGTGGTACTATGACCTTCCTAAATATATAAGATTCTCATTGTGTGGCAGCTAAGATAGGGTTTAAATCCCCTTAGTTAAACTTATTAATTTAACTAGAGTTATTTATTTATTACTTTATTATTAATTATTAATTATTATAATAAAGAAAGTAAATACTAGCTCTACTTATTATTAAGGAATAGGGAAAGGGAAAACTTTTTAAGTCTATAAATTCTAAAGTTATTATAGCTAAGCTTTTAGGGTCTTAAGTACTCCCACTAAAAATAGCAACTATATAGCTATTATACCTACTATTTCCTTGTAGTTGGGTCTATAATAAAATTCCTAAATACCTAACTACTATTCTCTTTATCTCTAGCTTTATACTTATAAAGTAAAAGATCTATTTAGAAATTAGGATAATATATTGTGTGCTATGTTAATAGTAAACCTATTTATATAGTATAAAAGTATACTTCTTTTAAGTACTCCCCTAGAGGAATCCTTAAAAGAGAAGAATTTACCTCTAGGTACTATTAAAATAGACTAAGGACACTATAGGAGCAAAGAACAATAAAACTATACATACTTATATATTTATATAAGAGTATTATAGTATTATAGTTTTATACTTATAGACCTTAAAATAAAGGAAAAGAGCTTAAAATAACTAGATATATTATTATAGACATAATCCTAAAAAATCTAATTAAAAGAATAATAATTTACTAAGAAAACTGAACTTAAACTACTATGTTACTTGTGCTATTATGCTGATGATGATGCTAACTCTATCTCTATCCCTCCGCGGGATTCTATCTGTAATAAATAACTGACTAAGCTGCTTAATAAGCCTCCTTGTAATGGCAGATCTCACTGCCCTGTCTCAGTATATAGTATTAAACTATATACTATTCAACTGTAAATTTTATAAGGAATTCAAATATCCAATCCATTTCTTCATATTATATAAGATCATAAAGATATAGATAAATATAAATTATTTAAATTCTTTATATATAAATATAGTTATAAAAGAATATATATTAACCTTATAGGTTATATTCTTATAGACCTTATTCTTATAATTACTCTAGGACTTACTAAAGTAAATTAGAATATTATTTATATAAGTTATAATAAAGTTATCTAGGAATTAATAGAGGTAAGTATTAATATATTATTAGAAGATAATAAGTACCCTAGTAAAACTAAAGGGGTAAACTACCTATTTAAATAACCTATACTTTATTTAGAAGACTATTTTTTCCTAGTTAGTTTTATTAATCCTAATTTTATAAAAGGCTATAATTATATTAAGCTTAGTATATTATTTTATAGTAGCTACTCTCTAGAGGGTCTCTAAAATTAAGAGTAGTGGATATTAATCTTTCTTAATAATAGTATTTAGGGCCTAATAATCCATATAGAAATAAATTCCTCCTCCTAGCTTCCTAATAAAGAGTACTAGGGCCCCTATAGTAGAGCTATTAGCTTTAATAAAGCCCTTATTTAGTAGGTTCTTTAAAATCTTCTTTAGTATAAGAAGCTTCTTTCTTAATATATTATATAGTGGCCCCTAGGGGAGCTCTAGTATATAGCCCTTCTTATCTGGGACTAAGGGGATTTTATAATTTATACTAGAGTAAATAGGGGGTAACTAGTAGACTATATTAAATTAGAATAAGTTAGGGAACTCCTTAAGGATATATACTAGTATATAATCCCTAGAATTAATAGGCTTCTTTAGTATTAAAGCCTTTTTAATATTCTTTAGGTTTATAAATATTACTTAGTAAGTAGTAAGTACCTCCTTATTAGCCTTAGTTATATACTAGCATAGGAAAGTAAAGGAGTTTACCCCTAGTAAGTAGGCTAATTAAATCTCTTAAAGATTTATAGGTTCCTCCTAGTACTCTAGGTAAGCTATTATACCTACCTTTTTATAAGTTATTTATTAGGCCCTAGTATTATAGATTACCTAGTTATTCTCTATTTAAGACCTACTAAGGTATAAGAGGGGATAAAGGCTTTTAACTATATAAGTATAGACTTTTTATATATACTTATTAATTTCTAGGGTTAGAATAATAATTCCCTAGGTATTACTAAGTAATAGCGTAGTAATATACCCCCTTATTTTCCTTTTCTTTTTATTAATAAGTAGTAAATAAAGTCTCTTTATAAAGGAGGTATTAATAATAATATATATATTATAATTAATATTAACTAGTATATAAATAGTATAACTTCTATTAATTCTTATTTAAATAGTAATTAATTACTAGTTACTCTTTTATTCCTACTTCTATTACTCCCTCTATTCTTAGACTTCTACTTAAGTTAACTCTAATACTTAATTTTATATTAAAGTTACTTTTTTCCTAATTTCTTATTATTTAAGGGGTTATTATTACTCCCTAGGTTCTTATTTATATTACTTATAAGTAGTTTAACCTTTAAGATTCTTATAAAGGTATTCTTCTTTTAGTTTAGATAATTCTACTAGATATAGCTTATTTTACTATAGTTATAGTACTTATAGGGGTCTCTTTAATACTTTAGGTTATTATTAGTGGAGGAGAGGGACCCTATAGAGCCCTAGTAATTATACTACTTAGCTATAGAGCTAATTATTATAATATCCCTATTAGTATTATAGTTAGTAGTCCTATAGTGGGGTACTAGGTAATAATTAATTAGTCCCTTTATATATTTAAATTTTTATATAATATTCTGGACTTTTATAAGTTATTTACTATACTTTATAGGGAATTCTATAATAATTAGGAGCTCCTTTAAATAAAGTACTAGGGTAGTTTCTAGGAGGGAGATTTAAATTATATTTAATTAGTTATATTTACTAGTCTCTATTAAAGTCTTCTTAAAGTAGGGAAGAAAAGTAGTAAGTCTTTTATTATTCTTTTATTAGAGCCTCTATAATTAAGTTATTATTTAGGGCTAGTTATTTAAATTTAAGTATATTTAATTTAAGTATATTATAAATACTTCTAAATTATAAGTACTACTTAAATTCCCTATTATATAAAAGATTTTAATTACTTATTAGGGACTAGTATTTAAATAAATATTAATTAAGTACTAATATTTAAGGTTATTATTATAAAAGTACTTATTAATTTTAAGTTTAGTTTTTATTTACTAAGTCTAAGTTTAATATTCCTTTTATTTACTTAAGAACTTTAGTAGGAGGAGTAAGGGCTTTTAGTAGTAGGTAATTATTAGGGGGAAAGTAGAGTATTTAACTACTTATATAGTAAGAGTTATGGTTAGTATTAGTACTAGGGTATTCTCTATTATAGGGAGAGTAATAAATATAAGTACTTAGGGAGGTACTAAGTAATTTACTAAGGTAGTAGTATCCCTTCTTATTAACTTATTTATAAGTTCTATAATTCTCTAGTAAAGAGGACTAATAAAGTATTTTAATTATTATTAAAGTAGTTTATTTATAGGAGAGCCTTTTATAGGGATTTTATAGGGGGTATTAATTCCTTTTATTATATTATTTATTATATTATTTAATAGCTCTTATTTATTCTAGGAGTCTAACTTATTAATTAAGTAATTTACTAGTAGGGGGTTATACTTAACTCTATTATTATTTATATAGTAAATAAGAATTAAGTTCTAAATATATGAAGGGCTAGGCCTAGGCTTATTTAGTTTAAAGGGTGTATAAAATACTATTTATTTAAAACTAAGGAGGGAAAAGGGGAGTTTCCTATAATGGATAAAAAGTTTGCATATAAGGGGCTTAGTAGGGGCCCACTAGAGGAGCACTGGGTGGGGACTGGGTGAGTAAGTACGGGTAAAGCCCGGGCTAATATTATCCGGGCATAGTCTATAACATTTTACTAAATATATAATATTATAAGTATTTATAATTATTCTCTAGAAAAATAAATAAATAAAAGCTTTAAGTATATTAAAGGTACTTAGGGGCTATAATTTAAATTTACCTAGAGCTGGATTAATTAATAAAAAAGTAATAATCTTACTAGGAACATTTTATTACTTTCTAGTTAAGTTAATAGGCTTTATAAACCCTACTTTTAATTTAAAAAGAATTATTATAGTCTTCTCTTCTAGTATAATTTAATTTTTAGCTTTATAAGTATTCTTAAGCCTCTTCTATTTATTTATATTGAAAATTTCCCTTTTAATCTTAATATCCCTATTCTTACTAGCCTAAACTCTCCTTTTAATATACCTAGTAAGTATATATTTAATATAGTTGTATATCTTAGTAGGTTAAGAATGGATCTAGCTATATAAATATTTTAAGTTTAAGGTATTTTAAGATAATATAAAAGTTATATTAGACTATTTAATAAAAATTAAAAAATAATTAAATATTTATATAGACTTTTTAGTAATATTACTAAAATAAATAATAGTACTAAATATTATTATTACTTCCTCTAAAGTTATTAGTATTTAACTTAAAGTGTTTACTTTTTAAATTTTATAATATATATTTTCCACCTATTTTAATATAAAATAACTTCTAATTATATTAAGAAAATCTTAAGTTATATTAATACTTTATACCTAAGGAATATTTTATAAAAAGTATTAAGTATAATATACTTCTATTATAAAGTAATATATAGTATAAAGGGACTTAGAGAAGTGTAGTTTATTATTCTAAGAGAGTTAGAGTATAGGCTACTAAGGGCCACTTTATATTACCCTAACTACTTTAAATAAATACTTCTCTTTTTCTTTCTCTTATTCCTTTTTAAGGGAGTAGGTATAATATTTATAAGTATATATATAATTCTAGCTAGGGTAGAGGTCCTAAGTAAAGGTTATAATAATTTTTAGTTATTACTAGTGAAAGTACTAGTGGAATTATTTATACTTAATTTAAATAAGTAAAAACTAAGTATAGTACTTTAGTGGGCTTATATTATAGAATAGTACTATGGTTAGTATAGTTTTAACTTAGAGTTTTAGAGGGAGGTTAGTAATAGCTATTATTTTAATTCCTTATATAATAACCTCCTAATTAATATACTTACTACTATTATTTAGTTCCTTTATATAGGAGGAAGCTATTTCTAAGTTAATACCTTTATTTATTATTTATCTCTAGAAAATTATATACTTATTAATTATAATAATTACTTATTTAATATTCTACTATATTTTATAGAATATAAATTCCTTCTATTAGTATACCTATTTTTTAAATATATAGAGTACTTTAAAAATATACTTAAGTCCCTTATTTATGCGTGGGAATATAAAAATATAGTTAGTATACTTATCTTTAATAATTAGTAGTTAATAGTTATAATTAAGACTTTCTAGGTAGTTAAAGAGATCCTATAAAATTCAGTAGTATAAATAAATTACTTTATTCTCTAATATTTATTTTAAAATTACTTCTTTAGTATATATTATTATATAATATTAGTAATCTAAGTATATTAATCCCTTAATTTTTACTCTCTAAGGAATTAAAACTAAGTACTTAAGAGACTCTAGCCTAAAGTATTTAGTATATAAGTACTATAAGTATATTTTATCCATTCTACTCTTAAGTAACTTAATTATATACTACTTTTATATAATTAGTATTAAATAATTTAAGTTTATAATTATATTAATATTATATAGAATAGAGTAAAAGGAATAAGGCTTATATTTAAGGAAGGTAAGGTTTACTTTATAAGTAAGCTTCTTTATTATAATACTATTCTTATATTCTCTAAAGTAAAGAGTATAATTATAGTCTAAATCCTAAATACTAATTTTCTAGAGAAGTACTTTAGAGATAATATTAATATAGGATTCACTATACTAGCTAGTTCTAATACTTCAGTAGTAGAGATAATAGGTCTACTATATATAAAGTAAAAGTGGGTTAATTAAGGTAAGTTATTTAAAGAGGGAGGCTTTAAAGGAAGGAATGATATCTAGTTAAGGAGGGTCACGTGCAGTTATGTGTGGATCACGTGACTGCCTGCGTGACCGCTGGAGTATCCACTCCAAAGCCTTGGATCTATATGGGATCCAGTAATGTGGGCGAATATCCTAATACTAGTAGTTTTTCTCTTATACTAGGATTCACCTAATATACCTTTTTAAATATATGAATTAAATAGTTTTATAATAATTATAAATATACTCTAATAGTATAAAATATACTCTCTTTACTACTCCTCACTTATCTAAGTAACCTATCCTTTTATTTAGATTATAATCCTATTTATATTAATAAAGTAGTAGAGGGCTCTATTTAGTAAGGCCTTTATAAAAGTATTAGTAGGATTATTTTTACTATTAACCTAGTAAACTTTAATAAGTTTTTATTATTTATATAATTAATAGAGAATTATAATATTAATTATTAATTATTTCTTTTTTATAATATTAAGTTTAATAAGGTATTTATATAGTAAGTATAAATTAGTATATATTATAGTGGGTATTATATTAGGGATTTATAGTTTAGTAGTAATCTTTTAAAGGGTTAATATAATAGTGAAGGCTAGGTCCGCGCTAGTAATTATAGTATAGATCTTAGAGGCTAATATATTATAGGTAACTTATTTATACTTAGTTAAATTATAGTAAATAATATTACTATTAATTATAAATAATATATTATAAATTTTTTTATTAATTAGGATAATAATATAATTAAATTATAATATTAGGTCCTAATTATTAATAAATAATCTATCCATAAATATAAATAATTTTATAGTAGGTAGTAATAGTATAGTAAATATAAGGTTATACTTAAGATTATTCTTTAATTATAAAAGTTACTTATTAAGAGTAATAATATTCTTATTAGAGGGGTCCTAATATTATATAGTAGTTAATAAGTTAAAATAAACCTTAGGTTAGTAAATCAAGGTAATATAAGTACCTTAGACTTATTATTTAATATATTACTACTTTTTAGCTGTGGATTTAATATTAATAAGCTCTAACTTAGAGTCTTAGCCCTTTTAGTAAAGGGTTATAAATCCATTTATTAATAATATAATAGTACTACTATTAAATATAATTAGGGTCTCCTAGGTTAAAATCTCCTTTAACTTAATTATAAATTTAATTTTAATTAGTTACTTATTTTTAATAATTAAAAAAGGCTCTATTAATAATTTAATTATATTATTAGTTTATATATTAATAATAATAAAATAGGGGCTTAATTTATTTATTAATAATAAATATAAATTAAAGGAGGAACTCTTTATTTATAGTTTATCCCTATAATAAGTACTATATATTACCTACTAGTGTATACTAGTCTCTATAATTCCATAGAGAGACTTTATAACCTTTATAATAGTACTAGGGGGGTATTAATCTCAAATTTAATTAGGAAGATAGGCATAAATATCTCTAGTTAGTGGGGTTTAAGACTATATATAGGCCTATATAATATCTCTAATTTAAATCTAATAATTTAAACTAAGAAATAAAATAATTAATAGTAATAAATATATACTATAGTATTAAATAATAGGAAATTAAATTAAAATCCTATACTTTTTAATATTATTAATATCATAAATAACTAAATAGGATTTCTTAAATAGAGTTATTATTTTATTCTTAACTTTATTAATTATTTAAAATTAAAAGAATTAGTTATACTACTTATTAGAGTTAAAAATTTTAAATTTAAAGACTTCTTACTAGAGTAGGGTATTAATCTCCTTTTCTTAGGACTTCTTAAAAAATAGTCCTTCTATAGTAATCTTCCTAGCCTTTTAGAGGGTAAGAAAGAGGGCTAAATCTATTATTTCCTTAGTAATTATAAAGATTATATAATCTATCTCTTACTTAAAAGTATTATTTAAGGGGATAGGGTTTTTATAGGGTCTACTATGGGGATATTAAGTAATAACATTAGGAGTAGTTAGAGTTATAATTTCTAGGTTTAATAGAATAGAATTAGGGTCTTAATTACTCTTATAATTATTATTAGGGTCTCTATACTAGAGTTTAATTATAATAAAGGGAAAAACTTAGGGACCTTAGAGTAATTTAATAATAATAACTTTATTTATAATTACTATAAAGTAATAAGAGCCTTATTAGTTCCCTTTTTTATAATAAATATATACCTAGAATTAAAGGGGGAGATTAATAACTTTATTAATAATTAAGTTATTATAAGTAGTAAGAGTATTTATAACTTTATATTTAGTAGTCTCCTTATATAAATTATCTATTATAGAGTAAATAGCCTTAGCTCTAATAGTAATATTAGGGGAGGGGGTAGGGTTATTACTAATCCATAGGTAAGTACTAAAAATAAGTAGAATTAGTACTAATCCATTAGGTCCAATAATATTATTAATTACCTTAACAGTTATTTAGAGTATAAAGTCAAGCTTAGTAAAAGGTAACTCTTACTAAATAATAATATAGGCTTATTATAAAGGGCTATAATACCTCTCTATTTTACTAATTTAATAATAAGCTTTAATTAGGACTACCTTAATAATAATAACTATAGATTTAGTACTCTTTTTAAAGGTTTTAGTAATAAAGTTAAGGCTAGTATTAATAATAATTCAATTTAGAGAGCCTTAGTACATATAGATTTAGTAGAGGTAGAGAGTTTCCTATATTATCTTAGCTGAAATATTAGGGAGAAAATAGATAATATTAAAGCTAGTTACTAAATTAATAATATATAGGGTCACTTTACTATTAAAATATATTACATTATAGATAATTTTATAATTAAAGAAATAATTATTTTTTAGTATAAATTTAAATTATTAAGGGCTTCCTA
The DNA here is from genome assembly GCA_036785465.1 of Colletotrichum agaves. Classification (NCBI taxonomy): domain Eukaryota; kingdom Fungi; phylum Ascomycota; class Sordariomycetes; order Glomerellales; family Glomerellaceae; genus Colletotrichum; species Colletotrichum agaves. The sequence goes on along the minus strand of JAXISO010000442.1, from coordinate 13,441 downwards.
TATTTAATTAGTAGTATTAGTAGATTTTTATTAATTATTTAATTATTATAGTTTAAATAGAATAGCCTACTTACTAAAGGAGGGTAACTAACTTAGTAATAAAGGGATAATTAAAATAATAGTATAATTAATAAAGCTTAATATTTATTAAATAATTATTTTAGGTAAAAGTTTACTTATTATTAAGTAAAAGCTAGGTATAGCCCTATTTATATATAACTAGGGTAATAATTTTATTTTAAAATAAGTAGTTTTAGAGGTTATTAAAATAAATCCCTAATTTATTTATATTTCTTAAATAGAGTAAAAATAAGGTATTAGAGGGGACTATATAAAAAACTATATCTCTAAAAATAGTAGAAACTATAATAGTACTAAAGGAGTCTTTAAAAGATTTATCTCTAAATTAAACTCTTACCTAACTAGTATTTAATTTATTAATTATAATAGAGGGATATAATTACTAGAGAGTAGTAACTTAATATTATTCTACTATAGAGACTTTAATAGCTCCTAAATCTAGTATAATTCCCTAAAAGACTTCTTTAAAGTATTATTTATTAAGGGTAAATAATTAAGTAGAATAAGAGTTTCTAGGTAAAATAAACTAGGTAAATTAAGGTAGGGGGTCTTTAGTCTTTATAATTAAATTAATCTTTATAATTATATAGAAGATTACTTAATTTAATAGTATTATTATTAACTTACTATTATTAATTATAAATATAAAGTCTATAAAATAAGTAGTAAAATTACTTAGGGGAGGGAATATAAATTTAAATTAATCCTAATAATAGTATTATAAGTATTATTAGACTTTATTATTAGAGTTAGAGTTATTATTATTATTATTTATATTATTAATATTATTATTACTCTTATAATAAGTAAGGAAAGTACTAAATTTATCTTTTATAGTATTCTAAGAGTACTTAGATTTGAACCTGCTAAAGCCTAATATTTTCTTAGTTTTAGGGTACTTCCACATTTAGTACCCTAGTTTATTATAAGTCCAGTACTTTCTAATATTATTATGGGAATTACTTCTATTCCTATATATTAAGTAATATTAATTTAACTAATCTCTATAGGAATAAGGTTAAAATCTATAATTATTATTTCCCCTAAAGTTCTAATTATTATTACTCTAAAAATATTTATCTATATATATTTAGTTATACTCTTCTTAGTTATTATAATTAGTAATGAATTAGGATAACTTATTATTTATTTATGAGGCTATTTTAATAGTGAATTAAAGGGAATTAAAGAGGCCTTGAATTATAGAGGGGGGGTTATAGAGAGTAAGCTTGTATTCCCGTATTCCTTAGTAGGCTTCAATAACCTTATTTCTTAATAGTAACTTATTATTAAACTTAGGGCTAAGTATAGGTTTTAAGGTAGTAAAAGTTTTAAATAATATTTTAAGGACCTTGGATTTAGGCTTTTTAGAGTATTAATAGAGGAAGTTAGTAAATATAGTATTTTACTATATTATTTTATTAGTTAATTAAAACTCCTCTATTTTAAAATAACTTTTTATATTACTAATTATTTAATTAAAAGTTAATAAAACTACTACTTTTATAATATTATAATAATATAAATCTTAGGTATTATTTTTTAATATAAGGGAGAAGGCTTTAGTATATTAGTTAGGGGTAATACTAGCTTTAGTATAATAATTCTTAAAAATAATAAGTTTTATATTTATAATATCCAGCTTATTATTATTATACTTTATACTCTTATTAATATAAAACTTAATAAGAATACTAAGTTAATAAAATATAGGGGGTTTTAAAATAAGTTATAAATAATAGGGTATAGAATATTATTTAATTAGAGGAGTAATTTAGGGTTTAAATATTATAAATAGGTTTTAAATGATATTTTAGCTTATAGGGACATTTTGAGGAATAGTAGTAATTAGAGGGAGAATTTAAGGAATATAGGTAGAAGAAACTAGGGCTAATAAGGGTCTTACTACTCTCACGGGGAGGGATTAGAGTAAAAGAATAAAATAAATAATAATATTAAGAATAACTATCTCTTCCTAATTAATAGGTTCTATTAGTTCTTTAGTGGAATTTAGTGTTTTTGTTTTTATGGGTTATTAACTTAGGATAGGTACTTTTAATAGTTTTAAAGTCCTTCTAGGTCCATAAATAATAATTAGACTTAGTAATAGTCTTAGTAAGGTTTTCCTTAATTAAACCTCTATTATAATTAATAAAAATGCCCTTATATAAAAGGAATTTCTAAAGAGTTTTAATTATAAAGTTATTTATATATTTAAAGGTGTTTATATAGTCCTTAAAGATATTCTTAAAGTTGGACTATAATTACTTACTTTATAGGTTTTATTTAATAAATATACTAATATAATAAGTAGTAAAATTTATAATTTTAATAGAGTTTATTTCCTTATTATTAAAAGTATATAAATAATTATATATTAAGTAATTAATAAGGCTTTTAAACTTATTAGGAATAGGAATTAAGGACTTTTAGTATACTAGGCTAATAGGGGTATTAGGAATAATTAATATAATACTTAGAAAAATAATAAAAAAAAATAAACTATAAATAAATTAATATTAATATTATAAATATAAATACCTTCCCTAAGCCATAATTATTAGGGGTTAATTTATTTAATAAATAAATTATAAATACTAAACTTAAATATATTTACCTATTTTAGCTATTACTTCTCTTCCTAAAAAGGGGAACTTAGTTTTCCTAAAGAGGGAACTTAGTCTTTAACTCTAAATAAGGGCTTCCTAAATAGGGAATTTTATAAAGAGGGAGTATTAAAAAAGAGTAAGAGGTTTTTATAATACTTATCTTTCCCTAAAAGGGCTTCCTAAAAAGGGAAAACTTAGTACTTCTAGCCTAAAAAGGGGCTTCCTAAAAAGGGGATTTAACTTAATTAACTAGTCCCTAAAAGGGGTTAAAGAGTCCTTCCTAAAAAGGGAATTATCATAGTTATTAATTGGGATTAGGCTAGAGAAAAACAATAATAAATAATAAATAAAGAGGTAAATTAATAAATAATTATTTAACTTAAGAATTAATACCTATTATATACTCTAATTAAATACTAATAAGAAGGGATAATAATAAGTAAATTAGTAGAGTAGTTTAAGTAATTTAAAGGACTTAATATATACTATTTTAACTTAGAAAAGTCAAGTACCACTAATATAATTAATTAATAATCCTATTAAATCTTTATTTATTAGTAGAAAGCTATTTCCCTAAAAGTATTAATTTTTATTATAATAATAAACTAATTAATAGATTTATTAAATAGTAATAAGATTATAAAAGGGAGAGATTTAAACTAGAGATAATAAAAGGGAGAGATTTAGGGTAGAGATTATAAAAGAGAGAGATTTAAAGTAGAGATTATTATAAGAAGGAGGAGGTTTTAAAAGTATAAGAGGAAGAGAGATTTAGTACTAAATAATAGAAAATAGTAATAAATTAAGTAATTTAGTATAACTAGCTAAATTAATAAAAAAGAGGCTAAATAAGTTAAATTAATAAAAAAGAGATTAAATAAATTAAATATAATTATTACCCCTCTTAAGTATTTTAGAGGACTAGGAGAGAGTATACTACTATAGAATTACTACTTTATTACTACTATTTATAATATATTTAATTTACTATATAAATAATATAAAAAGGTAAGTTATTATTAGTAATAAGTAGTTTTAGTATATATTTAGTATATTTTCTTATAAAATCTCTTTATAAAAGAGAAGAGATTTACTTATTTTTAAGATTAAATAAGCTAAATCTTAGTAGGTATAGTAGAATAATTTACTTTATAATAAAGTAAATTAGTTAATCTATACTATTTTATATAATTTACTCTATAGTAGTCTAGAGAGGAAGGAATTAAATTAGTAGTTTATTATTACTTAAATAAGTTGATTATTATTTAGAAGTATTCTTTATTACTAATTATTTTAGAAGGGATAAATTATAAATAAGGGGTAAGAGAGGTAGAGGAATAAAGGGAGAAGTATAGAATTTAATAGAATTAATAAGGGAGAGTAAGGATTATTAAGAATTATTAAGGGAAGAGAATAGTCCTATTAAATTTAAAATAAAAGAATAATTTTTAAAACTATTATAGAATAATTATAGAGGAGATATAAATTATATACTTATAACTATTTAAAGGGTTAAGAGTATATAATATAGTAGGAACCTTATTAATACTAAGGAGAATTAGAAACTTTATCTAAGTAGGGCTAATAAAGTTATTATAGAATAAACTAAGGTATTAACTATGAATTAGGGAATTTAAAACTTCACCTAATTAAAATATAATTTAATACTTTAGAGAGTAGAATATAAAAAGGGAGACTAAATTATTACCTTCTAAATTTATTATCTCTATTAATATAGTACTTAATTATAAAGGGAGGCTTAGGATTACTCTAGGATAAATATTATCTCTTTAATTTAAGAAGTAGTAAACTTTACTAATTTATAGTTTATTATATTATAGTATAATAGTAAAGTTAATTACTAATTAGTATAGAATTTATTATACTAATTAGTTCTAATACTTTAATAATAAAAATAATAAGTTTATTATATATAAAGTAAAAGTAAATTAATTAAGGTAAGTTATTTAAAGAGGGAGGCCTTAAAGGAAAGAATAATATCTAGTTAAGGAGGGTTATGTGTAGTTATGTGTGGATTATGTAACTGCCTATGTAACTACCGGAGTATCCACTCTAAAGCCTTGGATCCATATAGGATCTAGTAATATGGGCAAATATCCCAATAATAAACTTTATAACTATTAAATCTATAATTAACTAATATAGCTTTTATAGCTTTATTATCTAGTTTTCTTAATTTAGGATCTTTATTCTTATAATAGTATATACTACCCTATACTTTTATATATAATAAGTTTAGTTTTTTATTCTCTTTAAGTTTATAAGGACTTTTATAATTAAGAGATTTATATAGGGTTCTATTATATATATATATAGAAGCTAAAAAGGCTTCTCCCTATAAATAATTTAATAAACTAGTATTTTTAAGTATAATTCTTATTATATTAATAATAGTATATATAATATATTCTATTAAACTATTAGGTTTATATATATAAGTAAGTATAGTATTATATTTAATACTATTATATAAATATACTTTATTTATAGAAGTATTATTAAATTCAGTACCTCTATTAGTACTAAATTCTTTTATTTTAAATATAATAGTCTTATAGAGATTCTTATATTTAATAAAAAATAAATAAACTTCTAGCTCACTTTTAGTTTTTAATAATTTTCTAAAAACAAATCTTATAAATTTATCTAAATATAAAATAAAATACCTATATTTATTATAAGTTACTAGGGTAATAGGCCCACAAATATCTACAACAACTTTATATAAATATAAGTAATCTTTTATATTATTAGATAATTTATTTCTTTTATTTATGAATTTACCTAATATATAAACTTCACAAGAAATATTATCTATAAAAGAATAATTATTTAGTATAATCTTATTTTTATATAATTATTTTAATACTTAAATATTTATATAGCCTAGTCTTTTATATTATAATAAAGTATTATTTATATTAATAATATTATTATTATTAAATATAGTTTTAGTAAAGTATAAAGAGGAAGAATTATTAACTACTATATTAAAGTAGTATAAATCTTATCTTTTACCCCCTTTTACTAATACTATATTAGTATTAATATTATATAATATAGGAATAAACTTCCATATTAAATAAGTAATACCTAGTTTATTTAATTAAGATTAACTAAGTAAATTAATACCTAATTAAGGAATAAAATAATAGTTATTTAATAAAAAGTTATTATTATTTAAGAAATATAACTTTATAGAACCAGCTAAGGTTACTATTATACTATTTACTTTTCCCCATTTAACTATTTTATTTATATTTATTTTATTAAGAAGTAGAAATAAATCTATAATAATATATATTATAGCCCTAGTATTTAAATAAAATTTAATAATATTATTTGAGGAGTTATCTTTATAAGAATAATCTTCCTTATTATAAATTATATTTTCAACTATATTACCTAAAGAGGTAGTTGTTTTAGGAGTTATGTTATTAAGAGTTAAACTTATTTTTTCAAACTCTTTTTCTTCTATATAGAGACTCATAGTATAGTTTATATATATATACTAGTTTATATTAATCACTTTTAGAATAATTCTAATTAAAAAATAATTTTTCAAATATATAGAATATATTTATTCTTAAGAGATAAAACTAGTTATAAAACTAATAGTAGTTCTTTATAGTATTTATTCTTTAAAGACTTTAATAACTATTAAAAAGTCTATATATTTCTATAGTATTTATTCTTTAAAGACTTTAATAACTATTAAAAAGTCTGTATATTTTTATAGTATTTATTCTTTAAAGACTTTAATAACTATTAAAAAGTTTATATATTTCTATAGTATTTATTCTTTAAAGACTTTAATAATTATTAAAAAGTCTATATATTTCCTTCTCTTTATATATATACCTAAATAGGTATATTTTTCCTTATTATATCGTTTTGTATATGTTGTTTTTTCGCTCGTAGGGGAGGGTTTTGTATATATTGTTTTTTCGCTTATAAGGGAGGTTTAAACTAGCTAGGTAAATAAAGTATTTTGTATAAGTAATTAGTAGAGGCTTTTTTGAAAAAATATTTAAATATCTTAGATATAGGTTGTTTATAAGGATAATCGTTATAATTAATAAGTTTAGGATTCATTATAGCTCCTCTATAGAGCTTATTTATATAGAAAAATATTAAAATAGCGTGAAGAATCTTGGTTTTAGTATAGGTTGTAAAAGGTAGTTCTCTAAAGAGAAAAGTATTCTTATAAGGAATAAAAATATAAAGATATAAGAAGGTATTACTTTTAAGCGGTCCTATTGCTTTACTAGGTGAGCTAGGCTTATAATCTATAAGCACGGAAAGGTAGGTAGGTAATGAAGTAGTAAAGCTTCCATATGTATATAATAATATATTGGGTAGAGTATAGTGTATAAGGATTATTTTAATAATTTATTATATAATATTTAAATAGAGGAATTTATGAGAATAAGAAAGATATATATTTATTAAAGTCTTACTTGCTTGCTTATATAACTAGAGGTGGGAATATTTCTAGCTTATTATACCTCTTCTTATTATACTTAGACCTCTACGGAGCTCCATATTGGTCCGTTATGGACTACCGAAGTGGGTCCGTGTGGGTCCGTGTGGGTCCAAGCGGATCCGGACCTCCGAAGTAGTCTGTGCGCTGCGTTAGCGTACGCTTTGACGCATATTTCTATTATTAGATTATTATAGCTATATTTAGCAGTATTAGCATATAGTATCAAACCATATACCATTCAACTGCAAATTTTATAAGGAATTCAAATATCCAATCCATTTCTTCATATCGTATAAGATCATAAAGATATGGATAAATATAGATTATTTAAATCCTTTATATATAAATATAGTTATAAAAGAATATATATTAACCTTGTAGGTTATATTCTTACAGTAACTACTATAAATTTAATACTCTTCTTAAAGATTTTAATAGTAAAGTTAAGACTAGTGTTAGTAATAATTTAATTTAGAGAGCCTTAGTATATATAAATCTAATAGAAGTAGAGAGTCTCCTAGGTTACTTTAACTAAAATATTAGGGAGAAAATAAGTAGTATTAAAACTAATTATTAAATTAATACTATATAGGGTCACTTTATTATTAAGGTATATTATATTATAAATAATCTTATAATTAAAGAAATAATTATTCTTTAGTACAAATTTAAATTAATAAGGGCTTCCTATATTTAATTAGTAGTATTAATAAATCTTTATTAATTATTTAATAATTATAATTTAAATAAAATAACCTATTTATTAAAAGAGAGTAGTTAACTTAATAATAAAGGGATACTTAAAATAATAATATACTTAATAGAGCTTAATATTTATTAAACAATTATTCTAAGTAAAAGTTTACTTATTATTAAGTAAAAGCTAGGTATAGCCCTATTTATATATAATTAGGGTAATAATTCTACTTTAAAGTAAATAATTTTAGAGGTTATTAAAGTAAATCCCTAATTTATTTAGATTTCTTAAATAAAGTAAAAATAAAGTATTAGAGGGAATTATATAAAAAACCATATTATTAAAAATAGTAGAAACTATAATAGTACTAAAGGAGTCTTTAAAAAGTCTATTTCTAAATTAAATTCTTACTCAATTAATATTTAATTTATTAATTATAATAGAGGGATATAATTATTAGAGAGTAGTAATTTAATATTATTCTACTATAGAGACTCTAGTAACTCCTAAATTTAATATAATTCCCTAAAAAGCTTCTTTAGAGTATTATTTATTAAGAATAAATAATTAAGTAAAATAGGGGTTTTTAGGTAAAATAAACTAGATAAGCTAAGGGAGAGAATCTTTAAATATTGTAATTAAATTAATCTTTATAACTATATAAAAGGTTACTTAATTTAGTAGTATTATTATTAGTTTACTATTATTAACTATAAATATAGAATCTATAAAATAAGTAGTATAATTATCTAGGGGAGGGAATATAAATTTAGACTAATTCTAATAATAGTATTATAAATATTATTATACTTTATTATTAGAGTTAAGTTTACTATTATTACTTATATTATTAATATTATTATTACTCTTATAATAAGTAAGGAAAGTACTAAATTTATTTCCTATAGTATTTTAAGAGTACTTAAACTTAAACCTATTAAATCCTAATTTTTTCTTAACTTCTAAGTACTTCTATATCTAGTACCTAAGTTTATTATAAGTCTAGTACTTTCTTATATTATTATAGGAATTACTTCTATTCCTATATATTAAGTAGTATTAGTTTAATTAATCTCTATGGGAATAAGGCTAAAATCTATAATTACTACTTCCCCTAAAAGTCTAATTATTATTACTCTAAAAATATTTATCTATATATATTTAGTTATACTCTTCTTAGTTATTATAATTCATAATAAATTAGGATAACCTATTATTTATTTATAAAACTATATTAATAGTAGATTAGAGGGAATTAAAGAGGCTTTAAATAATAATTAGGGGGTTATAGAGAGTAAACTTATATTCCTATATTCCTTAGTAAACTTTAATAACCTTATTTCTTAATAATAACTCACTATTAAACTTAGGGCTAAGTATAAGTTTTAAAGTAATAAGTATTTTAAATAATATTTTAAGGACCTTAAATTTAGGCTTTTTAAGCTACTAATAGAGAAAATTAATAAAATTAATATTTTATTATATTATTTTATTAACTAATTAAAACTCCTCTATTTTAAAATAACTTTTTATATTACTAACTATTTAATTAAAGGTTAGTAGAGTTATTACTTTTATAATATTATAATAATATAAGTCTTAGGTATTATTCTTTAATATAATAAAAAAGGCTTTAGTATATTAATTAGGGGTAATATTAACTTTAGTTATTGTAATAGCACTCGTAAACCGGCTACTGCGCGGAGCGAAGCCCGGAGCCCAGCCATTTAGTGGGATTATATAACTACTTTCAGCTATATATTTAACTTAATACTAATAATCTCTACTATATTTAGATCTCTTATTAAGTATTCTATAATTAAATATATTTGTTTTATATATATAGAGATATATATAGGGTACTATTTAATAAAGTAATCACCTTAGGATACTAATACTAATTAATAGTAAAATACCCTGAGTTATACTACTCTAAATACTATAAATTAGTAAGGTTGAATAGGAAGAAATTATAGGATTTAGATTCCTTAGTTTTATTAATTTTATAAGAATATAACCTAATAAGGTTAATATATATTCTTTTATAACTATATTTATATATAAAGAATTTAAATATTCTATATTTATCCATATCTTTATGATCTTATACGATATGAAGAAATGGATTGAATATTTGAATTCCTTATAAAATTTGCAGTTGAATAGTATATAGTTTGATACTATATACTAATACTGCTAAATATAGTTATAATAATCTAATAATAGAAATATGCGTCAAAGCGTACGCTAATGCAGTGCACAGACCACTTCGGAGGTCCGGACCCACCCGGACCCACTTTGGTAGTCCGTAACGGACCAATATGGAGCTCCGAAGAGGTCTAAGTGTAATAATAAGAGGTATAATAAGCTAGAAATATTCCTACCTTTCTAGTTAAGTAAGCAAGCAAGACTTCAACAAATATATATCTTTCTTATTCTTATAAATTCCTCTATTCAAATATTATATAACAAACTATTAAAACGATCCTTATATACCACACTCTACCTAATATATTATTATATATGTGTGGAAGCTTTACTACTTTATTACCTACCTATCTTTCCGTGCTTATATAAATTAATAATAACTCTACTCCCTCCCTTAATATTACTCTCAAAATTAAGGTTATTTACTCTATAATAAATAATTTATATAAGGAGACTATTAAATATAAAGTTATAAATACCCTTATTATTTATAATAGCCTAATTATAAATAAAGTTATTAACTTCCCCCTTTAATTCTAAGTATATATTTATTATAAAAAAGGAAACCAATAAGGCTTTTATTACCTTATAATAATTATAAGTAAAACTATTATTATTAAGTTACTCTAAGGTTCCTAAGATCTTCCCTTTATTATAATTAAACCCTAGTATAGAGACCTTAATAGTAATTATAAGAGTAACTAAGACTCTAATCCCACCCTACTAAACCCAGAGATTATAACTTTAATTACTCCTAATATTATTACTTAATATCACTATAATAAACCCTATAAAAACTCTATTCCCTTAAATAATACTTTTAAATAAGAGGTAAATTATATAATATTTATAATTACTAAGAAAATAATAAATTTAGCCCTCTCCCTTACCCTATAAAAGGCTAGAAAGATTATTATAGAAGGATTACCTTTTAAGAAATCCTATAAAAAAGAGATTAATACTCTACTTTAGTAGGAAGTCTTTAAATTTAAGACTTTTAACCCTAATAAATAGTATAATTAACTCTTTTAATTCTAAATAATTAATAAAATTAAGAATAAAATAATAACTCTATTTAAGAAGTCCTATTTAATTATTTATAGTATTAATAATACTAAGAAATATAGGATTTTAACTTAATCTCCCACTATTTAATATTATTATATATATTTATTATTATTAATTACTTTATATTTTAATTTAAATTATTAAATCTAAATTAGAGATATTATATAGGCCTATATATAATCCTAAACCCTCCTAACTAGAGATATTTATCCTTATCTTCCTAATTAAATTTAAAATTAGTACTCTCCTAGTATTATTATAAAAGTTATAAAGCCCCTCTATAGAATTATAGAGGCTAGTATATATTAGTAGGTAATATATAGTACTTATTATGAGAATAAACTATATATAGAGAGTTCCTCCTTTAATCTATACTTATTATTAATAAATAAGTTAAGCCCCTATTTTATTATTATTAGTATATAAATTAATAATATTATTAGCCTATTAATAGAGCTCTTTTTAACTATTAAAAATAAGGAATTAGTTGAAACTAGATTTATAACTAAGTTAAAGGAGATTTTAACTTATAAAACTCTAATTATATTTAATAGTAGTACTGATATATTATTAATAAATGGATTTATTACCCTTTATTAAAAGAGCCAAGGCTTTAAAATAGAGCTTATTAATATTAAATTCATAACTAAGAAGTAATAATATATTAAATAATAGGCCTAAAATACTTATATTACCTTGATTTATTAACTTAAGGCTTATTTTAACTTATTAACTACTATATAATATTAGGACCCCTCTAATAAGAATATTATTACTCTTAATAAGTAACTTTTATAATTTAAGAATAAATTTAAATATAACCTTATATTTATTATATTATTATTACTCATTATAAAACTATTTATATTTATAAATAGATCATTTATTAATAACTAGAATCTAATATTATAATTTAATTATATTATTATTCTAATTAATAAAAAAATCTATAATATATTATTTATAATTAATAATAATATTACTTACTATAATTTAATTAAGTATAAATAAATTACCTATAGTATATTAATCTCTAAAATTTGTATTATAATTACTAGTATAGACCTAGCCTTTATTATTATATTAACCCTCTAAAAGATTACTAGTAAACTATAAATCCCTAATATAATACCCACTATAATATATATTAATTTATACTTATTATATAAATACTTTATTAAATTTAATACTATAAAAAAGAAGTAATTAATAATTAATATTATAACTCTCTATTAATTATATAAATAATAAAAGCTTACTAAAGTTTAATAGGTTACTAATAAAAATAACCCTACTAATATTTTTATAAAGGCCTTATTAAATAAAGCCTTATACTAACTTATCAATATAAATAGAATTATAATTTATATAAAAAAATAAGTTACTTAAATAAATAAGAAATAGAGAAAAGAGAATATATTTTATATTATTAAAGTATATTTATAAATATTGTAAAACTATTTAATTTATATATTTAAAAGGGTATATTAAGTAAATTCTAGTATAAGAGAAAAACTACTAATATTAGGATATTCACCTATACTACTAGATTCTATTTAATCCAAGGCTTTAAAGTGAATACTCTAGTAGTTATATAGGTATTAAGTAATAGTATAGCTAGTAATCATAGTATAAAGTATAAAACTAATTAATTTATATATAACTAACTAATATACTGAAAAATAGTGTATATACTAAGAAAAAGGAGGTTATATAGAGCTAATATAAATATCCCATATTTAGGTATAAATATATACCTCTGAATATCCAACTTATATATCTTACTTATAATAATGTGAGCTTAACACACCCCCTCAGACCTTAAGATAAGGCCATTATAAGGTCTACATAATAATAATTACACCTATATTTATTATTCCTACTATAAACCTATTCTAAAGCTAACTACTATACTTATAATATATATATCCTATTATTATCTAAGTCTATTATAGAAATCCCCCCTTAAATTAGGCTTGGGGTGTTTAATTAAGTAATATAGTCTACTACTTAATTAGGTGCACTTAACTAAAAGAGCTAGTGACTTAACCTAAGGTCTTAGGTTTAATTCAGGGTTATGGATTTCTACTGACTACTATTTCTTAATATTATTAAAATGTGGATTCTGGCTATTTTAGCTATAAAATTAAGAATTATATATTTATGGGTTATTAATAGAGCTTTCTACTTATTAAGACTTTAGTCCCCTAATTTCTAAGACCTCTTATTAAAGTAATACTTATTTAAGCTAGGTATAAATTCTAGAAGGGG
>JAXISO010000441.1:0-23428 GCA_036785465.1 Colletotrichum agaves | reverse complement strand
CTTTATTACTTTTATACTATCTCTCCTTATTTATATTTACTTATTACTTAAGGAGGTATTCTAGGTAACTAGTACCTAAAAGCCCACACAGGATTCCTAATAACTATACCTAGTATTATTACTAATTTTATACTAGTACTAAAGTATTAACCCTAATATTATTAAGATTTATAATTATACTAGAAAATCCTTATAATGAATTATAGACTCTCCCTAGTTTTATATTTATTTTTTCTTTTATTATTTTACCTAGTTTAATACTATAACCCTACTATTTATTAATAGTTTTAATTTTACTCTTTTTTCTTTTATTTATTTTATATTATTTATTTAAGTTATATTTATAATACTATAAATATATTTTATAGGATATATCCTATAACTAGGATACTTAGTAGGACTATTTATAAAGTCTTATTAGTATATAGAATTAGGTGGATAAGTTTTCCTAGGTAATAAATAAGTATTCTACTAGGAAAACTAGGAATAAAGGAACCTTTCTAATCCTATTTATATTTATATATATAAATACTTTATTTACTTAATATATACTTTTCTTATATTTCTTTTAATTAGACTCTCTATATTATTTATATAAGTATATTTTATTTAATAACTTTTAGAAAATAAAAGTTTACTCTTTATATTATTTCTTTTAAGTTTATAAAGATTTTTTATGTTATAGATTTAATTAATTTATTTTCTTCTTTTTCCTAAGAACCTAAGTTGGGATTTTACTTGATTTTCTCTTATTTGGATCTGGGGTGTTAGAATTAATGAGAGGATATTTAATAAGAATATAGGGAGACTTACTTTTATACTCTTTAAGTTAATCCCTATAGTACTTTATTATAATATTAATTCTTAGAAAATTTAATATTGAATATTATATAGTTTTCTAGTTAATTTGAGATTTAGTAGTAGTACTTTTAAATTTATTACTCCTTTATACTAGATCCCCTATACTAAACTTAAAGTTCTTATAGTTCTTTTTAGAGTTAAAGGAGTACTTAGAATTCTATTTATAGTATAGATAGTTTATATAGGTATTACTAAGTAGGCTTATATATTTAAAGTATAATTTATAGACCTATACTTTAGTAGCTATATTGTAAAGGGAGTAGGTGTGCTACTTATAGTTATTATATAATATAGTATTCTAACTTCTATTTACTTGGATGTAGAAGTTATAATTTACTTTAGGCTTATTGGGGTTAATTATTTTTATTATTTAGAGCTTATAAGGACCTATAATGGGGGATGTAATGAAGATATACTAATAGAATAGAGGCCCTTTCTCTATAGTATTTCTATAGTATAGGCTAGTATAGGCCTCCTAGAAGTACTTAATTATAATATTTAAATTATTAGAAGAAAGGACTTTTATATGGAAATTAACTTTATAGTATATACCTAAGGGCTCTAGAAGGTAGAGGTTATATTAGATGAGGGATACTATGACCTGTGAATAAGTTAGTTACTGAGTTTAAGGAGTATGAAGTACTGCCTATTTTACTATGAAGGAGTTTATGGATAGCTTAATATAGAGTAGAGAATTATAATTCCTCTTATTAGGAATAAGTTTAGTTGTGAGGAGCTAGAGGTAATGCTTTTTTAGCTATATTAATATGTGAGGGGTATCTGGGTTTTTAATAGAAGTTATAATTAGTGATGATGATAATGAAGGAAGGATTTGATAATGTTTTATAGATGTGAAAGGGATGGCTTATTATTTTTGATGTAATAATGGAGGAGGGAAGAAGTTTTTTAAGGATGGGGGAGAAGGTTAATAGTTAAATAAGTTGTGAGCTCTCTTTATACCTCTTATTAATTTATTTGCTTGTGAAGGTGACCCCCCCCTTTTTTTCTGAATTATTGATTATTAATTGGATGAGATAAATAGTGACCTTATTGGCTGCCCTGGTTAGTTACTTAATATTTTATCTAAACTCTTTGTTTTACTGTGATAGTGAATTAGTAGTCCGCTAAATTCTCCCTATATAAGTAGCTCTTTTTCCTATAATATAAATGGATTTAATTTCTTATAAATTTATTTAGTAGTATAGTTAAGCCCTTTTATAATTAGAGATCCCTTTATAGACTTAATAATACTTACTCTTACCCCTTAAAGGTTATTTATTACTAAGTAAACTTATATTACCTTTAAATATTAATTTATAATTCACACTATTTTATTTACCTATTCTCTCTCTCTTTCCTATATCTTTAATTAAGTTTATAATAATCTTAATTAATTCTTCTATAATAATAACTTTATAAGGAAAAATACCCTCTAAAAAACCTAACTTTTAAATAGAGAAAAAACTTTATGATATTCTTTATAAAGTAATCTAGTATAAATATACTAAATAAAATAATATTATTTTAAAGAATACTTATAAGCCTACTAATTCCCTTCTCTAGAAAACTACTACTAATATTCTAATACTAAGAATTAATTATAATTACTTACTAAACTAGCCTACTTCTTCCTAACTATAATATAACCTACTACCTAATATAAGTCTTAAGTATAAATAACTTAAGTAGCTTTATCCTAATTTACTAGTAACCTTACTTTATATTTATTTTTAATAAGCTAAGTATATTAGGAAGTATTAGTCTATATAATTTAAGACTATTTAAACTAGTATAGTATTTATTATTAACTTATTTAATTTATAAGGGTTTATTTAAATTAAAATATTACTAACTATATTTAATATAAAGAGTAGCTTTTAACTTATTATATATAATATTAAGAATAAAATTAATTTAATTAAATATTATATTACTATTAATAATAATATAATAAAGGAAAGTAGGGAGGTAGTATATAAATATAACCTTATTATTTTTCTCCTATAAATAATTATAAAGGTAAATAATTAAGGGAATATTATCTATTACTTAGAACTTATTATTAATTAACTTATAGAATAGTTTTTCTTCTATAATAACCTTTAATAAAATAGGAATACTAAATTATAATTAAAGGCCTTAATTATATTTATAATAGCTATTTATAAACCTATTAATTATATAAGAGTTATTCTTAAATAATAGGTAGATATTATTTAAGTTCCCTAGTTCTCTCTAAATTATTTATAAGTATTTAGTATTTACTACTTTAAATGGATTTATTAAGTTATAAGGCTAGGCTATATTAAAATCTAAGTTAGTTCTCTTATTAAAAATATTATATTTTTATAGACTAAAAGAATTACTACTAAATTCTATTTAATAGACCCTAAATAAAAAGATATAAAGTTCTTAATACCTAATAGGAAATCTAAGTAGAATAATTATATTTAAGAAATTAATAATTAACTATTTAATAAGAAACTATAATAAATAATCTATACCTAGGATAAAATTATAACTAATATAAAAGACCTAATTAAGGGAATAATAACTTAACTTTACCTTAATAACCTTAGTAACCTTAACCTAGACCCTAAGTTATTTATACTTAATATTTAAATTCCTAGAGCCTTTATACTAATTAATAAGCCTATTTAGCCCTTAGTAAACCTAAACTCAACTCTAAATTCTACTATTAATAAATTTATAGGGGTAAAACTTATTATTAAGAATTACCTTATAATTAATACTATTTAGAATTATAAATAGAGGAATAATATTCTTATCTCTTTTAAATAAAAGAATTAATAAATTAATAAGAGAGTATTTAATCTATATAAAAAGAAGCTTTTTATATAGGTAAACTAGAGCCCTTATAGGGCCTCTAACCCTAAGAGCCCTATTTATATTAATAATTCCTATAATAACCTAGAGCCCCCTTTTACTAGCCCTAGGGATAATATTAGACTTCTAAAGAATAAAAAAGAAAATAATTATATACTTAATTAATTTATTAAGAGTAATAATAATTTAGTATTATTTTTATAAATTAGATTCTACTAGGGATTTAATATAACTAGAGAGTAGGTTAAGTAGTCTACTAAAGTAACTTAGTATTACCTTATAAGTCTCTATAATACTTAAGACTACTTTACTTATAATAACTTTCTTAAAGTAGAAAATATATATTATCTAACTAAGTTTAATACTTAAGAATTAAATAAGTAAATATAAACTCTAGAATAATAAGTTATTTAAGAGATATAAGTTACCTCCTCTAATAAGTTCTAAGTATTAATTTATAATATTTATAACTCCTACTAAGACCTCCTAGTTTAATTAAATATTATAGTATTCTACTTATAATTTAATAGTAATTACTAGGCTATAATGGAAAATTAATAAAGGAATATAATTTATTATATTAATTCTATATAAACTAAGGAATTTAACTAGTATTTTATTAAAATTATAAATAACCTCTATTTATATTATAAATACCTTAGGGCTCCTAATAACTTTTATAGACTTTTTTTTATATAATATAAAAATTAATTTCTAAGTTAAATAGAATAATAATTAAATTTATAGTCTTAGAGTAGTAAATCAAGTTCAAGCTTATATAAGAGAAAGAATTATTAATAATTTAGCCTCTATAATAATAAAACTAGGACTCTATATAGTAAAATATTTAAAACTAATTAGTTATTATATTTAAAAATTATTATAGAGTTTACTTATTACCCTATAATATATAATAATAAAGCTCTTTATATATTTAAAATAGACCTACTTAAAATAGAGGTTAATAGTACTACTAGTAAAATATAACCCTTAGAGAATAGAGAAATAACTTATTTACCTTCTCCTAAATTACTTAGGCTACTTATTAGGACCTTTATAAGTTATTATTACTTAGGTCTACCTAGTAAACCTAATAATTATATTATATTATTTATTACTCTTAATATTCTAGAGAACTTCCCTATTATAGACCTAGAAAATAAATTAGTAATACTACCTAGTATAGTCCCTAACTCTATTAGTAATAATAGTTTTAATTTTTTAAATCTAGGAAAAAACCCTCTAGACTCTTATAAACTTATAAAAAAGAAGATACTACTATACTAGAAACTAAAAGTACCTACTCTAAATTTAAACTTACTAGTTCTATTAATAAATAGAATTATTATTATTAGAGAGTAATTTATTTACCTAGAGTTAATTAATATTTTTAAGCCTACTTATAGAAAATAGGAGGATTATATTAATAAGTATATTAATTACTAGTAGTAAATAGAGGACTATATTCCTAATAATAATTATAATTATTACTTTTTATAATTAAATAAGTAGTATAATTAGGGTTCATATAAGTAAGAATATAAATAGAATAAAGCTTATAAACTTATAAAGAAGAATATTTTAGAGTAGTACTATGATAAATAATATAGTCTTTATAAGAAATAATTATATTTATAATAAGACTATAGGAGATATTAAACTATTAAATAGACTTTTTTCCTTTATATTAATATTTCTTTTATTTTAGGTTTTCCTTTTTATATATAGTTTACTTTATAGGTTATTAAAGTAAGACTATAGGGGATAATTAAAATAGGGTAATAAGATTTACTATTATAAGGAGGCTTATTAAGTAATTTAATTAATTATTTATTATAAATAGAATCCTATAGAGGAATAAAAATAAAGTTAGTATTATTATTAATATAATAATATAAGTAATATAGTAATTTAAGTTTAGTTTTCTTAGTAAATTATTACTCTTTTAATTAAGTCTTTTAGAATTATATTTATAATAATATATCTAGTTATTTTAAGCTCCTTTTCTTTATTCTAAGGCTTATAAGTATAAAGCTATAATATTATAATACTCTTATATAAATATATAGGTATATATAGTTTTATTATTCTTTACTCTTATAGTATCCTTAGCCTATTTTAATAGCTAGGCTCTAGGCTTTACTTTATATAATAGCTAGTTTATAAATATTATTATAATAATAAATATATATATTTATATTATTTATATTAGCCCTATTAATATAAATATATATATTTATATTATTTATATTAGCTATATTAATATAAATATATATATTTATATTATTTATATTAGCCCTATTAATATAAATATATATATTTATATTTAATATATTTATATTTTTAAAAGACTCTATTACTTTATTATATACACTATAATTAGTCACTGCGGGCGCGTACCTATATAGTGCAGAACAGGGGTGAATATTAATAGAGTTATTATTCCCGAAGCTTTTACTTTGTACTGTAGTTAGTTGCCCTGACCTACTTATAATATAATAATAACTCTAACTTGTATTAAGGGGTTGTGAGTTTGAATCCTACTCACTATGTTAATAGTGTAATTTAGGCCTCCCATACTACTTAGAGTGACCTAATTATGGGTAGGTTGTAATGTGGGTTGGGGTCCCTATTAGCCTGGAGTTTCCCTGTATTATACCTGACTATTGCTACTTGGTCCTTAGTATAGGGACATGCCTCTTGGAGGGGAGATATGGTGTTATGTGCGCTGTAATTGGTCACTGCTGGCGCGTACCTATATAGTGCAGAACAGGGGCGAATGTCGACAGAGTTGTTATTCCTGAAGCTTTTGCTTTGTGCTGTAGTTAGTTGCCCTGACCTGCTCATAATATACTTAGTCTTTAAGATCTTACTTAGTAAGTCTTAATACTATTTAACTAGTATTAACTCTTAGTTTTTATTAGTAGAACTTTACTATTTAATAGGCTAGTTATAATAAATTTATATAGAGGGATAAATTATAAGAGAGATTAATATAGAGAGTAGAGAAAATTAAAAGAGAAATAAGTAATATTATAATTAATTTTTAAGCTTAAGAATATTTATTTAATATAAGTTATAGAGTAGTAACTATTAAAAGTAAAGACTATTAGTATTATAATAATACTATAACTTATAACTATAGAGAGTAGAGCCTAGAGCCTAACTACCTAGTTAAATTATATAACTACTTTTGAACTATATATTTAATTTAATATTATTAACTCTTATTATATTTAATTCTCTTATTATATTTTCTAACTTTAAATATAATTCTTTTTTATATATAGAGATATATATAGGGTACTTATTTAATAATATAATTAAGTTAAAATATTATTAGAATATTTACCTATACTACTAAATTCTACTTTAATTTAGGGCCTTAGAGTAAATACTCTAGTAATTATATAGGTAGTTATATAATTTATATATAATTATATATAACTCTTCTTAATTAAATATTACTCCTTTTTCTAAGGCCTCTCTCTCTAAATAACTTTATTTTAATAAAACCTACTTTTACTTACTTTAAATATACTAAACTCTCTAAATTCTATTAAAGTAATAAAATTATATTAACTTAGTAAATTTAATAAATATATATATTTAATTTATATAGTTTTATAATAATTAAGACTTTTAATTATTAAATAACATATATACATTATATATAATCTCTAGGCTCTATATATATAGGCTCTATGTGAGCGGGTGTAAAATAGTGGTCCGCTGCGCGGTGGCTATGCTACGCTCGGGCGGTCTCGGCCGTGCTCCGCGGACCTGCCAAGGCCCTGACTTCGCAGCCTAGTATTCAACAAGCTCCGGAACTGCGGTCGCGGATTAACTATTCTACGAACGAGCGCCCCTCAATTTTGGCAAGACCACTCAAACCAACACACCACTGGTGCCACCCACCACACCACCACATGCTACTTCTGCCTACACCGGCAGCTGATCTCTAGCTGAAAACTGATACCGGGTGAGGTGCGCCAAGCCTACCTTATCTGCGGGCGACACTTTCCGAAATGCCGACATGCCGACTACCTACACCTCCAGCATTTCAAAGGTTAGTGCGGCATTGGTTCCACTGTTACCAGGGTTATGGAAAAGACGACAGGGTGATAACAGTGGGCCCCATGCCGCACTAACCTTTGAAATGCTGGAGGAGGTATAGTAGAGAGGCATGCATGCCGAGGTACTTGTAGGATATTGGTGAAAGTGTACTCATGTCATAGGGCAGGTGTAGCAGCATGCAGTACAGGAATGAATGGTGAGCTCATAACATGCATCACGAAAGAAAAAATCGCTTCTCATTGGCATTGCCATCAGACGAGGACGATCGGATGTCGGAGGGTCATCCTCAGACTTGCTCGTATTCTGTTCAATTCTCAATTACCTTTTACTTAGATTTGATCACGGAGCATAGAAGAAGGTCACGCGCACTCCTAAATCCAAGGTTTGTCCTCAGCTTCCAGGTACCTTATTGGGCTTCTAGGTGACAGCTATTGGAGGCCTGCTGGGGGAGCCAGGCGATTGCCGAATGGCTACCTGGATTAGGTGAGGTGGCCGTAGTCTATGACGTCATCGTCTCCTACCAGCGACTTGCTGCCTCGGCTTTTCCATATCAAGCGCAGCACGATTAACAAGCAATCCGGACATATTTTGAATTTGGTCTTGATCGACGGCGAAGAAACCGTAGAGGCAGCTGATATGCTAAGAAAGTCCCTGGTAAGCACACTGACAGTGGCAGGGCAGCAGAACCCTGCGGTGGGTTGGGGGAGTGGAACGAGGATGTTGGATTAATGATCAGTTCAGGTACGGGGAAGATGGTTTTCCTGTATCTGTAAAAGTTGAGACCTCGGCCGAGGTAGACATGCTGCCGTGGCGCGGCATGCCACGAGGTGTTGTGCATCCGTTTGAACAGTTATTGGCTCTGGGATAGATACACTGCATTCAGAGAGAGAAAAGTTGTTTGCTGGTGGGTTGATGGCTTGCTTCGGCACGGACGAGACATATACTTCACGCGGTTTAAGCGGTGCAGCGCATTGTGGCTGAGCTGGGCTTGCAATTGGATCCGACAAGCCGTCCACGTCCCTTGAGTTACCATAGGTACCTTGGGTAGGTAGTAGGGGATCGTGGCCCCTCGGAGCGGTCTTTTCCCCGTTGGTGTATGACACCTCGGTTCCCTCGGTACCTTACCTTCCGACTATTGGTACCTACTGGGGACGGGCCGGGCGGGCAATCTCTATGGGGTCCAGGAACCCCAATTCCGCTTCCGGGATGCCGCCTTCATGGCGGTTGCTCGCTGTAAGGACTTTTCTTGGGAAGGGGGGTTTTTGGGGGGAAGGGGGGGGGGTTCAGCGGTCACAGTGGGCGTGCCCTCGGCGGGTGTGCTAATTAAACTGGAGCTTCGCCAGGCTTGCAGCCAACGGGACCTGAGGTGACCAGTGACGCCAAGCAGTGACGGTGACGGGTGGGCTCGTTTTTCACCTCTCCTCCAATGACGTCCCTGCATTTCACCATCCAGCATCAGTGCATCTACAGCTTTACGTCACTCCACCTGGAAGCTACGCGATTACCCTTCTCTCGCTCAGTTGGAGTCAACGACGTCTTGAAAGCTGGCCCTAGCAGCATCTCGTCGACCAGGAAGCGTGTTCCCAATCCCATCTGCGGCTCTAAGATGAACATTGACGACATTTAGGGTAAGAATCAGCAAGCTCATAGTGAAACTTACACTCGCGTCAGCACGCCCGTACTATTATTTTCTGACTTTGAACCTGAACCGAACTCGACTCGAATGCAATGGAGAAATCGTTTGGCGGACGATTTTTAATTTAACTATGCCTTTTCAAATCTACCACTTTTCCATTCCAAGACTGCTTCTGGCCTGGGGGCAAGCAGGCAACAAGTAAGGTAAGAAATGGCGTTGAGAGTGGTGTTGCTTACTCATCATCACGAAATACTCGTGATGGGTGTCCACGGGGACTACTACTACTACGACGACGAAGACGACGACGACGACTGACGGGGCTGAGAAATTCTTGGAGCATTCGATAGAACAATGACATCCTCTCCGCACAGTGTATGCCACACTTGACGTTAGCTACCTAGGCGTGGGGAATAAGGATAATTGAAAACTTTAATACTCATTACGCGCCGGGAAGACTGTGCGTTGCAGCGTGAATAGTGACTTTTTGTTTCCCCTTTCGTCAGCTGCCAAAGTCGCCGGCTCAGCCATTCAGTGAGGTAACCTACTTTTTGTTCCGCTGCCTGCGGCCATTCCTGACCACGGCTGGGAGTGAGTTGGCAATCCCGGCGCAGACCTCGTTGCGCTTCTACCCATCATGGTCATTCTGCTTTTGCGTGATATAGGAATACCATCTCGTAAGACTTCACTAAAAATGGATAGATGCCTTTCAGTTGGCTCATGCACTCGGATGCCATCATGCGCTATGCGGCGACGTCCCCGACCGCGCATTATTAAACGTCGCCTCACATGCTTGCTCCATGCGGTGGTTGATGAAGCAATTTTTTTCAGTAAGACTGGTTGGACCGCCCTGGGTCTTGGTATGTTCTCCAGCTTTCCAGTGCCAGGCCCAAACCAAACAACGAGTGTTGGTTATCCACATAGAAGGAGGGGAGGGATAGGAGGGAGAAGGAAAAAGGGGTGGAAAGAAAAGCAATCGGATTGTCCCTCCTCCCGTCATTCTCTACTACTACTGCACTGCATCATCCATCCGCCCATGGAGGTATCCTCCACAGGTCCCGATCCCTCTACCCCTGCTCTCCTGAAGTGGTCCCCTCCGGCCATCCGTCTAAGCCTCGGGACTTCAGCCGGTACCTCCGCTCCGCTTTGCAAGCAACCAAGCAGGTGCGAGGAGGAACGTACCATATTGAACCCTGTCTCTTTTTTTAACCTACCTAGCAGGCGGGCATTCAGAAGCCCTGAACCCTGCGTACCCTCCCTCCCCACAGAGGTACGTACTTCCACGGCCTTACCTCACTAATGGCGCTCGCAGTTCGGCAAGAGTCCTGCAAGCCCAATACGTAGGTTGTGCAGCTAGCAGCACCGCGTAAGGTAGTGTACCACTGCCATCTTTCACTTCCATATAAGGTCTCTTCCCTCCACAGTTTGCCACCCATCGTTCCTTCATCACCAAACCTACACCATTTTTCTCAATAACACATCATGCTGTTAACCCGACCCGCTACTGTACAACCTGTTCAGCAACAACATTTCTACCGTACCCAGCCACACTCTCAACACCAGCCTCAGTCTCAGCCCCAGAATTCCTACGACAATCACTCTCTCGACCTCGACCTCGGCGACTCGACAAACGACATCGGCTGTTCGAGTATTTCATCTTCCCCCCTCTCGACCCAGTCTTGTCTCTCTCACAACTGCTCTCTCGCATCTCAACCAAACCATTTAACCGGCTTTGGTTCTTCCCACCTGGCCGTACCGAGAAGACCAGCTCTTGCACCTACTGCTTTCGACGCCTCATCTCTCACTTTCAACAATTTGAATCAAGTGCCGCAAGACCTGATGTCTTCAGACACTACCTGGGTTTTGGGAAATCACTACACCAAACCGGTTGGCCGGCTTTCTCATCAGAGGGAACCTTCCTTGTCCTCTCTGGGCTCAGCTGGGCCGGCATCGCCCTTTAGCCATAACACATCCAACCCGCAAATTGCCGTCACCGACTCGACTCCCGACGGTATTTACGATATGCAGGCTCACGATGGAAATTTCTACCAGCTGGCAAAGTCCATGCCTACACATGACAACATGTATCCTAATTACAACGGCTTGGTCACCATGCCCACGGAAGTGAGCGGCTACACGTCGGCGCTAAATGTACAAAGGCCAAGGTCTGATCGCGGTGGTCTGCTCCCTGCTCCCGAGCTTTCCATGGCAGGCAGCAGGTCACACCCAACATCGGTGGCGAGCTCCGTCGCTGGTGACTCACCCGCCACACCACCTGTCGGTGAACACGAGGATGACAGAAGGCGTAAAGCTGGTAGGACACCTTCCTATACCATTTCAAGCACACACTTACAGATTTTCGATGACGCAGTATTTAGCAGTGTCCCGAAGCTTGATCGCACAATAACAGACATCTACAACGACGAACTCTACAGCCCGAACTTCACCATCACGTCTGCGTCTCCAGCCCAAAGTCAGATGGCTGTCTCTCCCAGCAACGATGTTTTCGCTCAGAGATTGAGCGCGGCGAACAACCAGCATTTGAGCGCTGCCCATTCACCCTCATCTAGTGCGTCACGGGATCGCTCTCCCTTCCGTCAAGGTTCACCGTTGGCACCTGTTTCCAACCATGACTTTGGTGCTGCACTTCCAGCTTCCAAGCTGCGTTTTCCCACAGCGCAACAGATGAGAGAGCAAAGCAAGATGGAGCATGAGGCCCAGTTCAGACATCAAATGGTCATGAAGTCTGAGCCTGAGACTCCAAAGACGATATCTCCGAAGGACGTTAACTTGGAATTTCACGATACCGACAACGAAAACTTTCCTCTATTCCCATCTCAAGATGCGACGGATTTTGATGATCTTGCAAAGGCGGTAGTGTCCCAGGAGCACAGCAACGGGTTTGGCAGGACACCTGTTCCTAACGCGGCAGAGTTTCAGTACATGTCGACGCATCTTCACAACGGTGTTCAAATTCCTCAACAGTATCCCTTCATCTCTCAATCACGCGAGGAGCACATGCCTCGTCTCAGCTCTACTGAATCTAGTTCCGGCACGTCTGGAGGAACCCCAAGTTCGAATGGTGTCTCCATGACGAAGCCTGCTGGAGCTGCCGCCGACGGTGGTACTTACACCTGCACATATCATGGATGCACTCTCCGCTTTGAGACTCCTGCACTCCTGCAGAAGCACAAACGCGAAGGCCATCGCCAAACCCAGACCATTGGTGGCCCCAGGAGAGCCGATGCGCCAGTAGTATCTTCTCCTGATAACAGTTTGCTCAACAGTCAAGCGGGACCTCACCGATGTGACAGAATAAATCCCAGTACTGGGAAGCCTTGTCATACCGTTTTTTCGCGCCCCTATGATCTTACGCGACATGAGGATACCATTCACAATGCACGCAAGCAAAAGGTTCGCTGCAACCTGTGCACAGAGGAGAAGACATTCAGCCGAGCAGACGCACTCACCCGACACTACCGTGTGTGTCACCCCGACGTCGAATTTCCCGGCAAGCATCGTCGCCGCGGTCACAATGCCTAATTAATGTGGCCTTCCATGCGCCTAAAAACAACGCTACTAATTCGCGAGGCCTGCATTGGTTCATGCGAAACAGTTTAGTTCGGGCGATGGAGGTATGCAAACAACGATGACGTCGAGCAGTTATGTCGTCAATCCGAATCGTCGAGATTATCAGACATGGTGCTTGGAAGACACAGCGTCACAACGCATGAAAGTGTCCGGACACCCAGACGGTCTAAGCCATTTCACTGGTGGGCATCGAAGATGGGTTGTCTGTGGTCCAAAGGGTGGCTCCTTCGAACTTGGTCGAAGCAGTTACCTGCGTTTCGGAGCGGGGAAGAGAGCGGGGCTGAAGTGGAAAATCAGGGTCCTTGACTGCAGCAAGGGTCGTGCGGCATGACATCATGATTGCCTGTGCTGCACGACCCTGACGATCCAGATGGCCCACAATGACATCATTCATTCTGGTCATCTTCGCGATCACCCATACGCGATTCCAATCCGCCCGACGACATCATCATGAGGCTTGGCATTCTCATTCATCCCTGCCCAGGAATATTTGTCTCAGGTGTATACGATAAAGTGACGAAGAGATGGATGTTCCCACCCCATCAACCTATGTCGTAATATACGATCTGTCAGAGGTCCATTTCTCAATTGAGCCCATTTGCTGCGGTTGGCATGGTGCTATCGAAAGGAGCATAGTAGGTACAACTCGACCGTTTTGTATCAGGGCTTTCAAAGGGTATGTTGCGCAGCGCACATCATCCGCAAGCAGGCTTTTGCTCCATCGCAAGTATATTGTACAATAATGAGCGTTTCCTTCGTTATGCTTTTGCTTCGTTAGATTTACCGCTCCGTTCGAGACGGTTGTATATTAACGCTACAAATATTTACCCGTATGCGTATCATAGCATGGGATTAGGCAAAAAGAAAAGCGTAGGCCATACGAAAGCAACCAGCAGGCCCCGCTGCATGATTTATGAAGGAGGGGATGATTTATGGAAGATAACACGCGGGCTTGTAAAGAATAATTAATAACTCATAAATTATTTAACGTGCAAACGCGATAATAGCAACCAGAACCACTGAACACATGAGTGATATGGTACAAAACACCGACTATGGAAGGTATGTTGTCATGTTGCGTGCGAGGAAGTACACCTCCTCCAGCATCTCAAAGGTTAGTGCGGCATGGGATCCACTGTTACTGCCCTGTCGCCTTTTCCATAACCCTGGTAACAGTGGGACCCATGCCGCACTAACCTTTGAGATGCTGGCGGAGGTGTAGAAATTGCCCACAAAGTTCCTGCAGATCACGTCTGACGGAGTCTCTTAGCGAACGGGGCTAGATCCT
This sequence comes from Colletotrichum agaves, assembly GCA_036785465.1. NCBI lineage: Eukaryota > Fungi > Ascomycota > Sordariomycetes > Glomerellales > Glomerellaceae > Colletotrichum > Colletotrichum agaves. Next base: position 9,131 of record JAXISO010000441.1, on the reverse strand, counting down.
TGGCCTTCTCTGTCGCCGAACAAGCACGTCGACGTCGATTTTGTCCAGATCAACGTCAGAAATGCGGGGAGCAAACATTTCGCTCCAGACAAAACGGAATCAGGTGTCCATCACTCGGCTCGGGACTACGGGAAGCGATTTTACGGACCATGGTAAGGAGCGTCACTGGTGGTCATTGAGCACATCTTCCGACATAAGCTTGACACGCACGAATGACGATGGGAAAGGACAGTGTCATTCTCGCCAATCAGTTCACATAAGATAGGGCTTTTCAGCTCAGTTTTGTCTATTGCGGATCATAGTCACAGAAAGACCGACAGCACGCAGCTCTTCCTGATCATCTCGTTATGCCCACCCGCTCTCTATAGCAGGGCGGGACACGAGAAGAAGAATAAGGAAGTTCTGGAAAAGAACCAGGCACGGGGGCTGGCGCCCACGTTTCCTGTTCCGTCCCGTCTGCCGTCACACTCATGCCTTATAGCCAATAGCTTCGGTGGCTTCCTCCCCTAGCACAGCTCTACGGGCGGTCTCATATTGGGGGATGATGTCGGTCCATTTCTGGAACTGAGTGCGAAATTGCGTTAGTCATATCCTTCATTCTCATAAATATTTGGGTTCATCAGCGTTGCTTACCTGGTACCATCCCTGAGCAGCGAGCACCTCCAAGCCGGGAATGGTTGCCCACCCAGCGTCCTCTGCGAGTTGCATCAGCGGGGTATGGCGAGGCTGGTAGGCCATCTCAAGGAGAACTCGGGGCCCTTCGGTCTGAGTTTCGCGACGTAGCACAGTAACGAGCGTCTCTCGCAGCGAAGGGTCGATTGGCTTGTCTGCGGGAATCGTGCTGACAACGACAGTCGGCGAACTTGTCAGCGAAGACACTTGGTCGGCACTCTTGAGCGCCTCAATGGGGTACTCGGAAGGGAACGAAGCCTTGAGGGCCTCGAGGTTGCTAGTGTTGCGTGCAAGCGCGTAGATAGGTCCATAGCCCAACGAGTGCAAGGCGAAAATAGCAGCTCTCGTGGTTCCACCCGATCCTATTACCATGGCGGCATTTTGAGCACCCGACGACGACCAAGTCGCCGCCCCAACCCGTTGCAGAGCGTGAACCATGCCCAACCAATCCGTGTTCTCGCCGAGCAGCTTGGTGTTGCCATGATTGGTGAGCACAGGCACAATGGTGTTTACAGCTCCGAGGATGCTAGCAGGCTTCGAAATCTCGTCCAACTCCTTCATGATATCTAGCTTGAGGGGAATCGTGACGGAAGCGCCGCCAAAATCTTGTGCGCGGATGATGTGCCGAACGTCCGCCGCGATAGCAGTCTCCTTGGGCGAGTACTTGTGCGGCAGACCAACCGACTCGAACAGAGTGTTGTGCAGAGCAGGCGACCTCGACGCCGAGATGGGCTTGCCAAAGAGGTAGAATGACCTTGTTTCAATCGCACCCAAGAGAGAAAGCGCTTGCCGTATTTCAGCGGCAGACAACTGGCCCGGAGCTGCCTTGGAAGGCAAGTTGGGGTGGGACACCGGTGTAAGGCAGCCATTGAGAACACGACTCAGCTTGCCGGCAGTTCCCATGTTGAGCGCAATGATTGGGGTGCTGTGAGATGAGAGCATCTCGGTTTTGAACCGGGCCAGGTCATAGTTATCCTCGATGCGCTGAGCAACGCCCACGAGCTTGATAACGTCTCCCCACTGCAGTGCCTTATTGTAGAACGGGGTCCAAGATCCATTGTTCCAGGAGAGGTTTCCCTGCGGATCGTGGTGGGAGGCGATGATACGGGACAGTCCCTTATTGTCCACGACGGCCTGGATTACACTCTCTGGGAGGGTCATCTCCACATCGACGAACTCAACGCCCATGCGGATAGCCTTGTGGTAGAGACCAAGAGCTTGGTCATAGGCATCATCAGGGAACTTGCCTCCCTGAGCCTCTGTTCGCAGGGTGAAAATAATGGGCACGTCTGCGACAGATCTCAAAAGAGCCACCTGATGAGACACAAACTCTGGCGAGTAATCCTGCAGCAAGTCCACGCGAAGCTCGACCGCATCAGAGCCAACAACAACAGCTGGTATCAGCGACAAAGCTGAGGCAACTTCTGGCACGGTAAGTGACACGAAGAAGCTGGGATTCTTGGACAAGGCTCTGGTTACTTGAGAGCCGTCACCAAACAGCGCGTTGACGAAGCGGCGGAAGTCCAAAGGCGGTTCACGAGTGGCTGCCGTACCAGGAGGATGCGGGCTGAAGTACTCGAAGTTGCTACATTCCTCAAAGAAGGGTTTGCGGCGGTAGTAGACGTCTTCGATGTCTTCTCTGTAAGCCGGTCTTGTCTTATCCTGCATTAGGTAGTCGACAACTTCCTTGGTGTTGCGGTGAACCAGCAAGACGCTACCGTAGTTCTCGTGATAGGTAATGAGGAGCTTGCGGGCCTCCGGCGTCTCAACGATACCACCGCCACAGGAGAAGATGTAGCCATGGCTCTGTTTTTCCATGACGTCCCGAAGGAGATCTACTTCGTCTTTTCTGAAGCCCTCCCAACCTCTCGAGCCTCTGATCATTTCGGGGATGGTCATGCCAGCTCGACGCTCCAGCTCCTCATCCAGGTCAATGAAGGGACGTTTTAATGTGTCCGCCATCCACCTGCCTGCAGTTGTCTTACCAGCTCCACGCATACCAATCACAAAGACTGACTTGTCCTGACGGGATTTGCGGGGCACTGAGAGCGTCTCCATAGGGTGCTGATCGACACCGTCCAACTCGACCTGGAAGAACTGCGACATGGTGTCCCACCAGCCAGGCCATGTCTTGCCAGTGCATTCTCTCTCGAGAATAGTCACCGGCTTTGGCGATAAGGTCGCCAAGACGCTGAAGCTCATGGCGACGCGATGGTCATCGTAACAGAATACGCCATCAATAGGATCCTGCAGCTGGTGGTAAGGACGCCCTGCGACAATGATTCCGTCGTCAAACTCGTCAGTCTCGACACCGAATCGTGCGAGTTGTTCGCGCATAGCACCGATGCGATTGCATTCTTTGACTCTCTGGTTGGCTATGCCGCTGATCTTAGTTGTTCCCGAGGCTACAGCTGCCAGAACAGATGCTGTGAGGAACGCATCTGTCATTGGCTCCATGTCAATGTGCTCGAGAGCCTTGAGACTGCCAATGGCGGGTCCAGTGACAGTTGTAGAATTTCCAGTCTGCTCCACTGAGCAGCCCATGGGCCGCAAGACATCAATTGCGAAACGTGAATCTCCCTGAAGCGACTCGGAGCCGATATTCGGCACGGTGCAGGTGGTACCGGTTATAGCCGCGACGGCCAGGGGGTAAGTTGCGGAGCTAGCATCGCTCTCAACAACATACTCGACCGGGTTCTTGTAAACCGCCCGAGGGATGTGGTAGGTATTGGGCTCTTCGCTCGACCTGGTCACATCGACACCAAAAGTGCGCATCATGGAGATGGTCATGTCGATGTAAGGCCTCGAGATTGGCTTTCCGCCTACGAGACGCAACGTCACGGGGTTCTTGGCGTACGGGGCAGCCATCAAGATGGAAGAAACGTACTGCGATGAAATGGTCGCAGCCAACTCAATGACGCCGCCTTCGAATCCGGCAGCGGCATCGATTTCTAAAGGCAAACTCTTCTCCTGGCCCAAATACTTGATACCCAGTCCATTCGCCCTGAGGGCGTCGACAAGGGGCCCAATTGGTCGGACCTTCATACGAGCATTTCCGGTCAACACCGTAGAAGAAACGTCGGACGGGATACACAGAGCTACAACGGTCGTCAAGAAACGGGAAGCAGTACCAGCATTGCCAAGGTACAGGGCATCACTGCTGGCGCTTAACTTGCCGCCCTTGCCATTGACGGCAAGGACTTCACCGGCCTCTTCCCAGGCATAGGTAGCACCGCCCAGCTTGGAGATGGCCGAGAGCATGTACTCCGTGTCGTCGGAGTGCAACAGATTCTTGATGCGACAAGTTCCCTGGCCCAGAGCGGCCAGGACAAGCGCACGGTTCGAGATGCTCTTGGAGCCAGGAGGCGTCACTGTGGTATTGTGAGAAGTGGGCACGGCGGAAAGAACTCGAGTTGCAGGTGATAAGACAACTCTGATCGCACGATCCTCGACCACGCTGGCCTTTTGCTCATGCGTCTTCCCGATGGCCGAGAGAAGCACAATCTTCTTCTTGGCTCCATCATTCTTCTTGTCCACGGCCATCTTATCCAATAAGGTGTCGACAGGACAATTTTTGCCCGCCGTCAACTTGGAGACCCGCTTGTCACGCAAGGTGGTAGGCAAGTCGTAACTGGCAATGCATTTGACGAGGCGGGCTACTGCTCCGGGCCGAAGGACACCAAGATAGCGGGCCAGCTCGGCCTCCTTGACCATACCGATGGCAACAGCCTCGCCGTGAAGGATTTGGGGGGTGAGAAGGGCTTCGAATGCGTGGCCAATGGAGTGGCCAAAGTTGAGCAAGTTGCGAAGCCCGCCTTCTCTTTCATCGCTGGAGACCACCTGGGCCTTGACACTTGCGGAGCCCAGCACAATGCGTTTCATAATATCGCGAATCGGAGATAGCCTCTGGGATGGCTCGCCGTTGGACTTGACTGCGGCCAGGATAACGGACGCGTTGGCCTCGAGGGCAGTGAACTCGTCCTCGTCCCAGATTGCGGCTGTTTTGATAACCTCAGCCATTCCGTTGATGAACTCGCGCTTCGGTAGCGTCTCGAGGAAAACTAGGTCGATATAAATTCGAAAGGGTTGCCAGAAAGCTCCAATGAGGTTCTTTCCCATGGGCGTATCGATTGCCGTCTTGCCGCCAATGGACGAGTCGACCATGGAGAGCAACGTCGTTGGCACCTGGACGAACCGAATGCCTCGCATGAAGGTGGCTGCAGCATATCCAACCATATCGCCAATGACTCCTCCGCCAAGTGCAATGATAACAGTATCTCGGGTGCATTGTTGCGACAGCATCCAGTCCTCGATGGCAGCCTTTGTCTGACGACTCTTGGAAACCTCACCCGGTGGGATGGCATAAGTAAGCAAGCGTGTCGTTGCGGGCGCAGCGTCATTGAAGACCTTCTGAAACGGGGGCACATAGGTATCGAAGAGGTTTGTGTCGGTAATGAGGACGTAGGTCGAGGTCTTGAGGTTCTCGAGCAAATCGTGAGTCACAAAGTCAAGCCAGATGCCGTGGTCGACGATGATGTCGTCCTTGCCAAGAATGGTGATCCGGGTGGGACCCGTGCCCGATTCCGAGCCGTTGACCAACCTCATGATCAAGAGCGACTGCGATTATGGTTGTGTTGGACTTTGATGCATCGGAATTGTCGTTGACGTTTCGTCGCAAATACCTGGGTCGTTTGGGCGCGAAACGGCATGGACTGTCAGAACTCTAGCGGTGCAAACGTGGGGCTAAAATAGGGGCCTGCTGCGCTGTGGCTGGTGTAACGGAGCAATCCGAAGGGTTATGGACCGGGGGGACTTAAGGCGCTTGTTGTTACTAAGCGACTGGGCGAGTTTCGTAATTGCAGTCGTGGACTAAGACCGCACCCCACCCAGCCAATACACCCCCCCCCCCCCCATCCCGATCGCGTAATTCGGATGCATTTTTCCCACAACAACATTAATACAAGTTTTGTGAATATATCATAATACCATAATAATATTAAAAATAATTTTTTGAAAAAATATTAATTAATCTAGCATAGTAAAATATACTAAAAAATACCTTAATTTTACTTAGGAAACTATATTAAATAATATAATTTTTAAATAAGTAAATTATAATTAGGGTATTCCCTATATAACTCTTTATAGTTAATTATTAGGCTCCTATATATATTAGAAGGCCTAAAAGAGTTATTAAATACTCTCTCCTTATTTTAAGAAATCCCTTATTATATAAATACTTATTCCGGTTTTTTTTAATATACTACTAACTTAAAAACTTTACTACTTATATTATAAAGGCTAATAATAACTCTTTAATTTCTTTTAAAAAAAAGTAAATAAATAGTTTTTTATAATAAAACTTATTTATTTAAAGTATAAAAGTAAAGAGTATTAATTTTAAATAAATTAAGAGAATAATTATTAATATAATTAAAAAGTTTTCTAATATAATAAAAATACATAAATTAAAAGAAATTCTATACTCCCTAAAATAAAATATAAATAAAATAGAATTAATTAAGGGAATAATTATGAATTATTTAATATTAAATAATTATATATAAATTATTATACTTAAATATATTATAATTATTAATAAAGTCTTATTATTACTTATAATCTTTATTAATTAAAGTATTTAATATTAATAAGTCCTAGAGAAAATACAGGAATTTATTAATTAGAGATAACTTTAATTAATAAGTAAACTTTAAATATAATTAAATTAAATTAACTAAAAATAGTATTTATTTTAGGTATAATAAAAGAAATTAAATAATTATACTTAAAAAGACTTCTTATAATTAATAATTATAAAAGTTATATATTTAATATTTTTATATAGAAATATTATTCTTAGGGTATTTAATAATATTATTTATTAGTTTACTTTAGTTATATTACTTAACTTCTTAATTTAGTAATATTCTCCCCTCTTAAAATATACTTTATAAGAGTTACTCTTAAGTATAGATTTAAACTTAACTTTATTTTATTAGAAAGTAAAATTATCTTTATTATTACTTCTAAGTAAAATTTAAAGCTATTATAAAGCTAAATATTAAAGTAGAATAAAAAATAGCTAAATTATAGTTTATAAATATAATTAAATCTCTACTAAGTTTCCATTTTCTCTAGTTAGTATATACTAATATACTTTAAGCCCCTTCTTAGGTCCTAAATTTCCCTTAAATACCTAGAATATGATTATAATTTACTATTATAACTTTATATAAATTTATAAACCTTTAGAAATATTAAATAATATAGAAGCTTTTATAAAATAGAGAGAAGTAAGATTTAGTTATATAGTAGCTAGTATTTAGTAAGACTAGTAAAGTTCTTAATAATAATAACCTTGAAATATTATTTTTATAATAATAAAGAAAAACTCTAGGCTTAAATTAATTAATTAAAATCTTTAAAAAAGGTAAAAGTAAAATTAAACTCTAATAAATAATTTATAAGAATTAAGGAAATTTTAAAGGTTAAGTAGTAAGTTAAAGTAGCCTAAAAGGCCAAGGCTATATACCTAGTTAAGCTATATATTAATAATATAGCTTAAAAGAAAAAGTAAAATACCTACTTTACTAGTTAGTACTTTAAATTTAGATTTTAAGTATATTTTACTATAAAAAGTTAATAGTAAAGTATTATAATATAATAATAAGTGCGGGATTTATTCCTAAATTAAATAATTAGGATAGGGGGGGTATTAGTTAAGTGGGGTAGAGTCTTAACTATTTAATAAATAAGTACCCCCTGGATTTAATATACCCCCTTAGAAGTTATAAATAGCTACTTAGTATACTCCTATAAGTATTATTATAAGTTTTAAATTTTTTTATTTAAATTATAGAACTATTATCTCCCTTTTTAATAATAAAAATAAATATATATTAAGTTATATAATTATTATTAATTATTATTAAAAATACTTAAAAGAATTATAATTATTTATAATTAATTAATAATACTCTTTACTTTATATAAATTTATAGTATAAATTATATTATATTATACTTATAGTTAGTAATTATGTTAATTTTATTATTTATTTATAAGAAGTATTTATAATTATAAATATATTATTCTCTTAAAACTATAAGAAAAACTTATAGAATTAGTTAATAATCTCTATTTAATTATTTAATTAGTAAATATATTTAAAAAGCTACTTAAGTAGTTATTACTAACTTAATACTTATAATTATAAATATAATTAAGTCACTTAATATATTATACCAATAATTATTTTAATAATCATATTAATACCTTTATAATTAAATAATTCTCTCTAAATACTTAATTATTAGTTTAAAATTAAATAAAAAATAAAAAATACATTTATATATATATATATTAAATAAGTTAACAATATAAGCTTTTATATATAATAAGAAATAATTTATAATACTATTAACCTTCTCCTTAATAACATAAAGAGCTAAGCCTAAACTTATTTAGTTTGAAGAGTATATAAAATACTATTTATTTAGAACTAAGAAGAAAAAAGAGAAGTTTTCTATAATAAATAAAAGGTCTATATATATATAACGGGCCTAGTAGGGGCCCACTAAAAAAGGACTAGTTAAGAACTAAGTAAATAAGTATAGGTAAAGCCTAGGCTAATATAATTTAAGTATAATTTATAATATTACTCCCCTCCTTTCTCTCTATTTATAGGGGGGGTAATAATAAAGTTATTATTACTTAGTATAATATTACTTCTCCTTAAATTACCTGAAAGCTATTATTTCTATAATTACTATTATTAACTTTCATATTAAGTTAATATAATTAATTTACTTTATAAAAGCCTCTCTTTATTACTTTTTATTTATATAATATAATTTTATTATTAGAATATTCTTAATTTCCTATTTAGTTTTATTATTATTATTTATAATAAAATTATATATTTATAATAATTTATTAAAATAATAGGTTATTAGTAATTTTTTAGTGAAAGTTTATATAAAGGTTTAAGTATATATACTCTAGAGTATTAACCTCTACTATAAGGAGAAATATAACTTAAATTACTTTATATTTATAGTATAACTAGGAGAACTTTTTACTTAATTATAGAGATTTAATTTATAATATTTAATTATACTTTATTTTTTATCTAGTACCTCTTTATAAATAATTACTTCTTACTAATTTAATTCTTAGGTCTTTATTAGGTAAATACTATTTTAATATAAATAAACTCTATAATTAACTTAATATAATTACTTAATTACTAGGTTATTATTTCTCTATTAAAAAGTACTTTTATAATTTTCTTTTATATAGGAATTAAATTAATATAATATTTATACTCTATAAAGAAGAGTATTATTCTAATAAAGTTATAAAGAGCTAACTAAATAATAAGTAATAGGTTCCCTTAATTATTGTAGGACTAATATATAAAAGCTCTTAAAATACTTCTAAATTTTCTAATTATA
>JAXISO010000440.1:0-23431 GCA_036785465.1 Colletotrichum agaves | reverse complement strand
TATTTATAAAAGAATAATTATTTGGTATAATCTTATTTTTGTATAATTGTTTTAATGCTTGAATATTTATATGGCCTAGTCTTTTATGCTATAATAAAGTATTATTTATATTAATAATATTATTATTTTTAGATATAGTTTTAGTGAAATATAAAGAGGAAGAATTATTAACTATTATATTAAAGTAGTATAAATCTTGTCTTTTGCCCCCTTTTACTAATACTGTATTAGTATTAATATTATATAATATAGGAATAGACTTCTATATTAAATAAGTAATACCTAGTTTATTTAACTGAGATTGACTAAGTAAATTAATACCTAGTTGAGGAATAAAATAACAGTTATTTAATAAAAAGTTATTATTATTTGGGAGATTTAGTTTTATAGAACCAGCTAAGGTTACTATTATACTATTTGCTTTTCCCTATTTAACTGTTTTATTTATATTTATTTTATTAAGAAGTAGAGATGAATTTGTAATAATATGTATTGTAGCCCTAGTATTTAAATAAAATTTAATAATATTATTTGAGGAGTTATTCTTATAAGAATAATCTTCCTTATTGTAAATTATATTTTTAACTATATTACTTAAAGAGGTATTAGTTGTGGGTTTTATGTTATTAAGAGTTAAACCTACGTTTTTAAACTCTTCTTCTTCTGTATTAAGACTTATAGTGTCTAAATTAATAGAACTTTCTATAGAGTTATTGTCTATATCTACATCTTCAGTAGATTTATTATTTTCCTTATTAATTAAAAGAGTAGTTTTTGGCTTCTTTTTCTTTTTAGTTATTTTATTATTTTTTGGTTTAGTTGTATGAACCTCTTTAGATGAATAAGTAGAAGATTTAAAGGCTTGTTTCTACTCTTTTGGAGCCTTATTTGGATGTAAAAAGAAGTAGTGCACTTTTGTATGACCTGTAAGTTTATAGTTTTTATAGAATAAATCCTTAGTTTTCTTTTAAGGTTTTTTATTCTTTTTATTTGAATTAGTATTATTATTTATATAATTAATACTTAATTTAGCTTTTCTTTTAGATTCGTTTAATAAATTAGTGAATAAAGAGTCTAAAGTATAGGCTTCTGAATTCTTTCTTAAAGATTGAGTTATATTGGTTATAAAACTATTATAACTTTCATCTAAAGAGTTTAGGATTTTAGCTATAATAACTTGCTTAGGTAAAGTTAAGTTTTTATTAGCTAAATTATTAGTTAACTCTTTAACTTTATTTAAAAAGTTTTCTAAGTTATTTGAAGACTTAGGAGTTATATTAAAGAATTCTTTATAAGTTAAAAACTTGTTTGTAAATTCTTTAGATTTATATAGTTCTTTTAGCTTTTTCTAAGCCTTATAAGTTGTATTATAATTTTTTATAACTCTAAGAGGACTATCTTCATATAATAACCTTATAAAAGCTAAAGCTTTATTATTAGGGTTTGTATTTTGTGGAGATATAGGGTTTTTAAGATTTGTATTAATATTTTTATTTATAAGTAGAGATTTAAATCTTAAAGCCTATACTATATAATTTTTACTTCCTATTAATTTATTAATAGAAATCTTAGAAGAATCTATTATAAGTAAGAAGATATATATTTCTAGTTTATATTAATTACTTTAGAATAATTCTAATTGAAAAGTAATCTTTTAAATATATAGAATATATTTATTCTTAAGAGATAAAACTAGTTATAAAATTAATAGTAGTTCTCTATAATATTTATTCTTTAAAGACTTTAATAATTATTAAAAAGTCTATATATTTCCTTCTCTTTATATATATACCTAAATAGGTATATTTTTCCTTATTATATTGTTTTGTATATGTTGTTTTTTTGCTTGTAAGGGAGGCTTAAATTAGCTGGGTAAATAAGGTATTTTGTATAGGTAATTGGTAGAGACTTTTTTGAAAAGATATTTAGATATTTTAGATATAGGTTGTTTATAAGGATAATTGTTGTAATTGATAGGTTCGGGATTTGTTATAGTTCCTCTATAGAGTTTATTTGTATAGAAAAATATTAAAATAGTGTGAAGAATCTTGGTTTTAGTGTAGGTTGTAAAAGGTAGTTCTCTAAAGAGAAAAGTATTCTTATAAGGAATAAAAATATAAAGATATAAGAAGGTATTGCTTTTAAGTGGTCCTATTACTTTACTAGGTGAGCTGGGCTTATAATCTGTAAGTATGGAAAGGTAGGTAGGTAATGAAGTAGTAAAGCTTCTATATATATATAATAATATATTGGGTAGAGTGTGGTGTATAAGGATTGTTTTAATAGTTTGTTGTATAATATTTGAATAGAGGAATTTATGAGGATAAGAAAGATATGTATTTGTTGAAGTCTTGCTTGCTTAACTGCTTAACTAGAGGTGGGAATATTTCTAGTTTATTATACCTCTTCTTATTATGCTTAGACCTCTATGGAGCTCTATATTGGTCTGTTACGGACTACTGAAGTGGGTCCGTGTGGGTCCGTGTGGGTCTAAGCGGATCCGGACCTCCGAAGTGGTCTATGCGCTGCATTAGTGTATGCTTTGATGTATATTTCTATTATTAGATTATTATAGCTATATTTAGTAGTATTAGCATATAGTATTAAATCATATACTATTCAACTGCAAATTTTATAAGGAATTTAAATATCCAATCCATTTCTTTATATCGTATAAGATCATAAAGATATGGATAAATATAGATTATTTAAATTCTTTATATATAAATATAGTTATAAAAGAATATATATTAACCTTATAGGTTATATTCTTATAATTATGTTTATTAGTATGTAGCCTAGGCTATGTGTATAGTAATATATATTACCTTATTCTCCTCCCTTTACTTTATAGTAAGCTTATTAAGTATAGGTAGTCTCTAGAGGGGGAGAGTAAGGTTAAGTATATTCTTACTCTTAGGGTTAATATACTCCTATATACTACTCTAGAGTATATAGAAGTATAGTTAAATAAACTAAGTAAGTTAGTTCTTTTACTTTAAGAGGGTAATAGTTATAATAAGTACTAGCTATTAAGCTTTATTTAGAAAAGATATAATAAATATATTATTAGTACTATACTACTTTATATATAGTAAAAGGGACTATAAAAGAATTATCTTAAGTTAGAGTTATTTAAGCTGGGCTTATAATTATAGTAATAGAGGGTATGTAGAAAGGGGGTTAAAGATAGTTAATTTAGGAAGCAGGGGTATAAAGTGAGGGTAGGGCTCTTATAGCCCACACTGTATGTACATCCGAGACAAAGTGCGTAGTAGCGAGGCATAAGCCCTATTATAACAGTATTATAATTAATATAGGAGAGAAAAGAAAGAATATATATTAGAGGTAAGTATATATAGAGCTAAGTATTAGCTCTTATAAGGGGGTTTAATATTAATTTAGTAGTTAAGAATTAGGGTAGTTTACCTAGTAGAGACTAGGACTTATTAAATTAAAATAAGAACTAAGAACTTTATAAGCAGGGCTAATTCCTTTATTAAATAAGTAGGTAATTAAATACTCTCTAATTTTAAATTAAGTAAGTTTTTAATTCTATAGTATTAAAGACTAGGGAGGGATATACTATTATAAGATATAATATTCTAAGATATAGTACTTAGGGGAGTATTACTAGGTTTAGTATTAGGCTTATAGTAGTTCCTAGGATAAATTCTATTATAAAAGTAGTTTTAGTATAAGTATAAAATAAAGTCTACTTATTTTACCCCTAGTTATAAGGTTATAAATTATTTATAAGTAAATTATAAATAGGGATTCTATACTTTTTAATAGTATAATAGGTAAATAGGAGTCTTATTCTTATTATATAAGTAGTAAAGTTAAGTATTTATATAATTATACTCTTAGTAATACTAGGTGAAGTCCCTATAATTAGTCCTAGTTACTAGTAATTAGTAGAGTTCCTAGTAATTAAGTATATAAATTTCCTTAGTAGACTTAATAAAGACTAATAAACTAAGATTCTTATATTATAAGTCTTTAAGGCTATTTTACTATTAGTCTAAGAAGGTAGTTTATTATTATTCCCTAGTATATTACTAAATATAACTTTATATTAGGGAGTATATATAAAGGTTATTTAACTATATTATTATACTTTATTTAGTTAGTTTATTTATTATTTTATTACCTAGTATATTTATATATTCTAGGGACTACTAGACTTCTATTAGTATTTTTACTTAGTGGACTTTTTATTAGAATTAAAGTATAGTAACTTATAATAAAATAGGTAGTACTCTAAATAAATAATTAATAACTACTTAGTTATTAAAATATATTATAATACCTATAGTATTAGGTTCTTATAATTAAAGAGTAATAGTTAATTCCACTATAGTTTCTTTTACTTCTCTATTAAAGACTTTAGTATAGGGTAATTAATAGGAGCCTCCCTTAATAAGAGTTTAGCCCCTATAAATAGCCTAATTATAACTAGTAAACTCTAGGTTTATTTATAATTTATTAGTATATACTATAATATAAGTTAATAATTATACTAGGAATTACTATATATAGTTCTTTATTATTATTACTTTATTTTTAGTAGGGCTAGTATCTCCCTAGAGTAAGTAATTCTATTCTAGGAAAACTAAGTAGATAAAATATAGTATATATACCATTACCCTAGTAAGTATTATTAATTATATTATTTTCTAAAAATAGAGTGAGTTATAGGTTATTAATTAGACTACTAGTGGGTAATTTTATTATAAGGTTCTAAACTTTATTATAAAATATTATTTAATTTTATTAAGGAGGATAATAATAGGGGGAGTACTAGATTCCTAGAGGAGGTAGTTAACTCTTATAGTACTTTATATTAGAAAGTATTCTCATAAGGTAATATTTAGTACTACTTAAATTTTCCTAATAGCTTCTTTAAAACTACTTTTAATTAGTAGGTATATATTTATTTAGGTATAGTACTTTATAGCTAGCTTTATTTGCCCTAGGTACTATATCTTAGTATTAAAGAGGACTTTTAGAATAATAATAGAGTATATTACTTTATATATAACTAGGGGAGGGGTACTTTTAGTTACTTAATTAAGCCCCTTTATATACTTTATAACTAACTTAGTAATTATAATATACTCCCTAATATAATACTAAAAAGAGAGTTTCTTATTAAGTTATATACTAAGCTATTTAATATTAGTACTAGGTTTAATATACTTATTATTATATATTAATATTAGGGTAGGCTAGGGGGTGAGTTACTAGGAAAAGTATATTAGCTTAGTCTTTACTAGGTTAAAGGTAATTATATTCTCTTTTTTAAATATAATTATCTTATTAAAGATTCCTTATACTTTCTAGTTAGTCTTAGCTAGGTTAGAGTTAATATATAATATATTATAATTATTTATATAATTAAAGTGGCTTCTTTCTAGGTTAATTTAGTATAGGAAGTTAGTATAAAATAAGTAGAGTATAGGGGAAATAGGGGAGCCCTGTGGGAGACTATAGAATAGTAGTATTATTATTATTTTATATTCTTTATAATAAATATTAGTTATATAGTGGAGGTTAAGTTATTTTACCTAACTAATAAGGAGCTTAGGCTAGCCCTAGGTGTAGAGTATAATATAGAGTTAGTTAATTAGTATAATATTAAAGGCCCCTTTAATATTAGTAATTATAAAAGTAGCTATAAGGCCTTTATCTAGGGTAGTTTCTAGGTTATATACTAGGCACTTAATAATATTTATTAATAATAGGGTAGGGAGGGCTCTAATTACCTATAGGTAAAGAATATTATAGTAAATATAAAGCTATACTATTTATTTAATAATAAGTCTCTTAAGCCCCTTATTTATAGTAGAAAGGAGTAAGATTAAGTACTAGCCTTTATATATATTAGTATTTTAATTTATTTTAGGAATAAGTAATACTTTAACTTTATACTAGGGGAGGGAGTAATACTCTAAATAGAGGCAGGCTTTATAAAGTTAATATATATATATTTTAATATATAGTTAAACTATTTAAAGTATAATAATTATAGTCTTATTAGGCTCTAGAGTAGTATTACTTATACTAAGAATTATACTATAAAGTTCTAGGTAGGTAATCTTAGTTTAAAAGGGTATTTTATAGTGGGTATATATTAAGGTAAATTCTAGTAGGTTATTCTTTACTAAGTTCTTCTTTAGTAGTTTTTTATAGAGATAGAGGTTCTTTTTATTAGAATTAGTAATTATATTATTACTATTCCGGAGAGAAGGTAATTATAATTAGGGCTTTAGTATATACTACCTTATAATTTTATAGAGATTTAAGTCTAACTTAATACCTTCTATTTAATTTTATTATATTTATTACTTATTCTTTTTAATAGTATTATCTTATTTAGTCTTTACCCTCTTAGTAAAGTTAGTACTAGAGTTAATATTATAAGGGCCTTTTATTTTTAATTAGTATTTATGTATTTATTAGTCTACTAGGGCTTATTTCTTCCCCCTTTTTAGGGGGCTTTACCTATTATTTTAAGTATAACTTAGAATAGAGTATTAAGCTTAGTAGTATTTTAATTAAAATTCTTAGTAGTATAGTAATTAGTAATAAGGACCTATATATTTTCTTTAATAAATATAATAAAGGCTAAAAAGTTTTTAGGGCTTAGGTAATAGTTTAAGTTTTTAAGTAGGGGTAATTTCCTAGTATTAAAGTAAGGTAGAGTAATAAGGAGAGAGAAATAATTAAACTTAGTATAATAATACCTAGTTATTTATATACTAGCTCTAGGTATATTTAAGATTAATAAATTAAGGGTATTACCTATTTTATATGTGGGAACCCCTAGAGTATTAAGAATATATAAATTATAATTATTAATTTAACTAGTAATTTAAGTAGTTTCCTAGTTAAGAGTACCTCCTAGTTACTAATCTTTATAAATAGTATTATAGTTCTTAGTAATAAGTATATTAATTAGGGGTATTTAATTCTTAAATCTAATAATAATATATAATTTATTAGTTTTTTAGTAAATATTAAGAATATAATAACTCCTAATAATAACTTTAATTATATTTTAATTTAGGTTAGTAGTAATATAGAAGGCTTCTAGGGTTAGGAGAGCCTTCTTAATATATATAAGTACTCTTAACTACTTATAAAGTTTAATTTATTTCTAAATAGGGGAATAAAGTTAATATTTTAAGTATATTTTTATAATATTAAGTTTCTTATTTTATAAATACTATAATTCCTAGAGAATAATAATATTTATACTTACTAATTTATTATAATATAGAGTAATATTATATATTACTTTAGCCTTTTATATATTATTTTAGAAAATTATAAGGGGCTTATTTATAATTAAACTTCTTATTATAAGGTATTTTTTAGCAAGGCTAGGGGGTTAATTAATACTTAAAATTACTATTAGAGAGAACTAATAAATCTAGAGTAATATTTAATTCTATACTATTTAAAGTGGGGGTAGTACCTTCTTAGTTAATATATATACTATTAAGTACCTATAATATATATTCCTTAGTATTAAGAGTATTAAAGAAGTTACTCTTAAATTAATTAAATAGAGTTAGTATACTTTTATAAGGTAGGGAGTTTAGGGGGGTAGTATAATCACTAGCCTTAACTATAATTATATAATATAGTTTAGTACCTTCCCTATAAATTACTTTTTATTATATAGTAAATAGCCTCTAAATATAATTATTCTTAATTTAGGGCTATAGGGGGTAAGCTAGGTCCTAGTTTTAGTATGGGCCCTAGTAATTAGTATATTAGGGTATATATTTATAGGTTTATTTATTTCTATAGTGTGTGGGCTTTTTATAGGAGTTATAGAGGGGTCTTTTATAATATAGATAAGTCCTATACTAGTTAAAGTAAATTATATATTACTTTAATTAATATTTCTTTTTAAATTATTATGTGAGAGTATTATTATAGATTTCAAAGGGGGGAATATTCTCTAGGAAGAATATTAACTAATTCTAAGTATTAGTCTCTTAAGTTCTTTAAGTAATATAGTACTAAATAGAGTAATAGCTATATATAATAGTAGTAGCCTTATTCTTAATAATATTAAATACCTTTAGTAGGATTTATTTATTATTACTAGAGTATTTATTAATAATAATAAAAAGAATATATTAGAGGGTATATATATACTATACTTAGAATTCCTTAATACTAATTATATATATAAATTTAAATAGTTTAAAGTAATAATTAAATAGGGCTAATTTACCTCTATTAGAGGTTACTTTAATTATAAAATTAAATAAAACCCTATTAATTACCTTAATAACTTACTTATAAACTTTACTTATTTTAATAAGAGTTTAATAGAATTCTATAGTAGTAAATTCCTAGTATTAGTGCTCTTTAGGGTACTAGAAGAAAATATACTAGTTTTTATACTTAGTATATACTTAAGCTCCCTCTTATAAGTTACTCTAGTAAACTTAAGATCTTAAAAGTACTACTTAAAATTAGTAGGGTTAACTAGATTAGGCCCTAGTTAGGTTCTAATAGGGCTAGTTAGTTTACTTAGTGAGGGTATTAGTATAAGAGATAATTTATTTACTAGTAGTGGGGGCTTAGGTAATTCTAATTCTAGGTTAAGTAATAAAAATATCCCTATTCTTATAGAGAGGGGAATAGGAGTAATTAATACTTATCTCCTTAGGGGAAATATATTTAATTATAGTCTAGTAATTTAGAGTATACTAACTAGTAATAAGTATTATAAGTATAAGTTTAAGAGTACTTATATAATATTAAATAATATTTATATTTTATTTATTCTTTTAAAGTTAAGTAATAGTAGTATTTAATATTATAATAATAATTATACTAATTTAATAATATTAATTATAGAGATTTATAATTTTACTTAGTATAAAGTTTTTTATAGTTATATTATAAATTAATATAATAATAGTATTAGGGGTTTTAGAGTCCCCTTACTTAGAAATTAATATTTTCTAGTTAATTATAACTCTCTTTATTCTATTTATAATAGGTATATATTATACTTTTTACTTTTTTATAAGTAACCCTTAATAAGTAGTTATATTATACTTTATATAAGTAATTAGGAGCCTAAGCTAGTACTATATTAGTGAGGGAGAAAATAAGGAAAATAGTATAAAAACCTACACTAGTGCGCCGCCGGTGGAAGCTAGTATAGTAGGGGTAGGGAGATTATAAGATTTAAGCTTTAGGGGTTGTTAGTAAAATTAGTGTGGGTTAGTGGCCTGTATTAATAGTATATGCTAAGAAAAATAAATAGGAGGAGAAGTTAAGGTAATATAGTTGTCTATAGTAACTAGTAACTTAAAATAACTTTTTTTAATAAAGTTATAGTAAGTATAGGATTTTTTAACTAAATATAAGCTATTAATTAACTAGATATTAATTTATTTTAAGCTATACTAGGCTAAGTAAGGTGGGCTATAGCCTAGTAGTTCTATAATATAGAAAATAGTAAAAATATATATAATACTGGGTATTCACTGGTTGTTACTAACCTAATTACTAATCCGACTCTCACTGGCTTATCTACGGGAGAGCGGATGGGATCCCGAGTTTTCTAGTGGGTATAATTATATGTGATGTATTATTTATTTATATACTATTTAAAAATAAGTAACTGCCTATAGTAACTTATAATTCACTTTGATATAATATTTATAGTAACTCACACTTATTTATAATTAGTTTACTCTTACCTACTTACTATTACTCTCTTATTTATACTCTTTATAGAGGAGGTCTGGCTGTTTATTATGCTGGCATGAACTGATAGTACTATGAGGTATTAGTAATGCTAGTGTTGTCTTGTATTTACTGTCTTGCTTTTGTGTAAATGCTGACTTGCTTTGTTAGGCAGGGGCTTCTGGGCATTAAAAGTAACTACTGACTACCTCAGGGCCATCTACCAGTAACCACCCAGGTACTCCAGGGGCCTTGATATTAAAGGCTACTATATCAGGGCGACGAAAAACAGCGCCGGTTTCTGATACGTCTACTACACGTATCATTTATTTACAGCCAAAGCGTTGCCTTGCGCGGTCACATCACTTATTGACGACGACTCTGACCCCCATGCTGCCTCTCTTTGGCATCGGCATCACGATATCAAGAAAAAGTCGACATCGCTCCGGTCCGTCTCGAACAATTCCAACTCGTCCCTCCGGAAAAGGGTGGCGAGGGGGACGAAGAGCTCCATATAAGCTAGGTATATCCCGAGGCACACGCGAGATCCGCGCCCGAAGGGAACCAGTTAGTTGGAAAGCTGATGCACGCCGTCCGGCCCCCTTGGGTCCCCGAGCCAGCGCTCGGGGCTGAAGGCGAGGGGCTCGGGGAACACTTTCTCGTTGCTTTGCATGAGGTACGGGTCCATCCCGACCGGGATGCCCGGTTCGATTTCCCATTCACGCAGCTGCCAGGCGTGTAACCGGTTCACTCGCGGTATGCGCTGTACCTGACCATAAGAAAGGCGGAGACCTGCAAGTCGAGTGTTAGTTCTGGAATCATGTCGGCGTCTCGACTTCATTTTTGATTCGACTCACTCTCGGCGACTACCCTGGACAAGTATGGCAGCTTCTCCAGCTCAACCCACGGACGAATTGTGGTAGAATCCGGCATGGCCTCTGCCAATTCGACATTGAGACGGGCCTGTACAGCCGGCTGATTCAGGACGTGAAAGACACCCACGGTCAGCGCCCACTGGTCGTTTCCATGCCCGCACCGTTGAGACTAATGGCCTCGTCCGTCAGCCTCGGCAGAGTGAGTTCCTCTGGGGGCGGGTTGGATGCTTGTATGTTGTGGAAGATGGTAGGATGAGAAACGTCCACCCCCTTGGTTTCCTTAGCGGCCAAGATGTTCTTGATCTGCTCGCGCGTAGTCTTTGAATGTAATTCCGTCAGCAGCCAATTTCTGAGATATTTACCGCAAAGGTCTGCATTATAATGTGAAGACGTACCGCGCGGAAGTCGAGGATTGCCTTGAACGGCGGCGCAACGGCGCCAAGTATGTTTTCGGGGATCCAGTTCATCACGTCTACGAGGGTTTTGAAATGCGAGTTCTAGTGAGCCGACCAGATAATCTTCTGCATACCGACCGAGAGCTGGGACTTGAAATCGGGCGCGAGCGAGCAGTCGACCTGCCGACCAAAGGCCAGGTATGAAGTGATGTCGATGATCATGCTTGACCACATGTCGTTGATGTTGAGCACGCGGCTGGTCCCAGCGTACTCCCGAGACAACCGATGAGACAGCCGGTCCGTGATTTCCGAGAGCTTGTCTTTAAGACTCTGTATGCGCTGCTAGGAGAAGAAGGGGGCCAGGGCGGCCCAGCGCACACGGTGGTGCTCGGCGTGCGTCGTGCTGAAGGTGGCCTCCGGGATACCGAACCGGTGCTGTGAACTTGCCCGACTTATCCATGGGCTTGGACGGGGTGCTGCTGCAGTAGACTTCGTTCCAAAAGTCAGGGTCGTCAACGTGCACCTCGTCCGGGTTGATGCGTACGATCGTCCCGTATTTCTCGTGCATCCGCTTGACTTGCCAGGTAAACTGACCGCCACCGCCCTCGGCGACCAGGTCGTAGTATGCCTCATACCAGTGGGTGACAGCAGCCAGCTTGGGGCTTAGGAACTTGGCCAACGGGCTCAGGTACAGCCTGTAAACTGCCAAACCGAGGCCATATAAGACGGATGCAGAGAGGAATACGGCGACGAAAAATGGCTTGCTCGGGTCCAAGGTCAGAGTCTCACGCAGGGGTATGCGGCCTATTGTGGAACTCATGTTACTGTTACTGAAATCTGGCGAGTGAGCTGACCTGCATGTCAAAGAGAACGACGTTCCCAACCAATTGGTAGTTTTGCTTGAGACTATCAATGTGTTGTTGCCTTTACCTCATTATCATACCTAGCGTACTTTACTTCGCCTAAACAGCCATGACAGTTATGAAGGCTGACAAAGTAAGACCAGCCTTGCTGTTCAGTTGACACTGCTGACAGCTGAGCATGCGTAAGGCGCGATGCAGATAAGCATACAGCTAACCGTATGCAGGACTGTCTCTCGGGTGAGAGCGAAAGATTGGGCTGGGTAATCGTTAAATGATGGAAGTCAAGCATGTCTAGTGCATTAAGAGCCACACGATCGCACGCCATCGACCCCGTAGTGAGATGGTGGATTTGTCTGTGAGTTGACGGAGGCTCGTATAATGCAGGCTTACCAACATTGCGTCCGTGTCGTCTATCTATACTACATGTTTTTAGTCCATTTTCCTTAATATAACCTCCCCCTACTTCACCAGAGCGTCTGTGAGATCTAATCTAATAGGCTTGTAATGGTAGGTATCCTAGGCTTTCGTGAAGCATATAGACCATAACTTTCAGATTACTAGCAAGTTCTTGCCTAGCCTTGCGGGGGGCAAATGCTTGATTGCATGAGACCCGTAGGCTAGACTGCATAGGCGCCCTGCATGGCAAGTTTTGGCCTCACCTCAGCCGTTATTACCGAAACACCTGCCTTGCCTGGCTAGGATGCGTTGGGTCGCGAGACAAACGAACGGCACGCTTGAGGCGCAGCACCAGCGAGCTCCTATCTGTTGACCCCGTTGTTGCTTAGCAATCCGAATTGTCGAAGTGAAAGATAATATGCTGTGGTCTGGCCATGACTATATTAGCTACTCCCTACCATCCCGATTCTGGTTGGGATTTCTAAATCATTGCTATCAAACTCTGCCTAACTCGACGATTTGCGCACGTATACCGTCTCGACGAAGTTTGTCCCAACTCCCTTGGTGTTTCCTCCAAAATGTCCACCTCAACTGCGGTTCTGGTTACCGGTGTCAATAAAGGTGCGTCTCAATTTCCTCGGTCTGATGAAAGACAATGAGCAGATGTAGCAGCGGAGCAGGCTAAAGTTTCAACATGTCCGAGATGGATTACAGGGCTGGCCACGCTTCTAAGTATCGGCAGGGGACTTGTCGAGCAATACCTCTCCCGGCCCAACCACACCGTCATCGGCAGCGTCCGGGACCGCAAGGCGCCTGCGAAACAGGAGCTCAAGAGCCTGCCCACGGCCGAGGGCTCCCGGCTTATCCTCGTCAGCATCGAGAGCACGTCACCTACCGACACTCAGCAGGCGGTTAAGGACATGGAGGCGGCCGGCATCAACCACTTGGATGTCGTGATTGCTAACGCCGGCTTCTCGCCCGCACCTGCGCCCCCCGATGTTGTCGACATCCAGGATCTGATCGACTCCCTCCAAGTCAACACTGTTGCTCCTGTTCGACTCTTCCAGGCCGTCAAGCCTCTGCTTGAAAAGTCCAGCTCGCCCAGGTGGGTGTCCGTATCAAGTGCCGCTGCCTCTATTGCAAACCTTGAGGTCCACAACGCTGCGTTCGTCAGCGCCTACGTATTTCCAAGGCCGGTCAAGACTGGTTCACTGTGTGAGCAACTACGCCTGAGCTACGGGAGAATAATTGAGCCAAAAGGTTACCGACCTTAGCATCAGCGCGGTGCATTCGGGAAACAAGAATTTCATTGCGTTCGCCATCCACTCCGGGTACGTACACAGAGCCCAGCATCAACACATGAAGCAGGAAAAGCACAAGATACTGACATTGCAAAAGGCCTGGTCCAAACAGAAATGGGCAAAGCCGGTGCCCGCTCAATGGGAATGGAGCAAGCCCCCAACACCATCGAGGAGAGTGCCACCAAAACCATCGATTTAGTAAGGTCCCCCCGTTCAACAGCATTGCACTTCGAGGGACTGTGGGTAGCTAATTCCATGCCAGATCCAGAAAGCGACCTGCGAAACTACTTCCGGCAAGTTCATTAACGTTATTGATGGCTCCGAGTTCCCTTGGTAGTTTGAGAGTGCGCGAACTGGCAGCGTTCCTTTCCCGAGAGCCCTGCGCTCTAGCTTCAAAGTAAGATGGTACCATGGCAGCCGATCGGTCCAACTCCGGAGGCGTAGACAAGCAATGACCTTGTGCCAATACAAAAAACATAGTTAACAAAGAAAGATTGTACACAGTTTCTCTCCTTGATATGTTGACACATCATAACGTGATTACCAAGACGCCGTCGTATACGCGTCGGTCGAGGCCGTGACGCCGCTGGACCTCGCGATGTCCGCTCAGCTGTGGTACAAGGCACTGGCCGACCGCGGCTACAACTTTGGCCCGGCTTTCCAGAAGCACCTGATGGTCGAGTCCACGTTGGGTCAGCGAAAGAGCCGCTCAAGATTCAATCTCGAGCCGCCGCCAATGGCTCCGAACTACGGCCAGTCAGAATACCCCCTACACCCGGCGGTCATGGATGCCTGCTTCCAGACCGCATCGCCGGCGCTGTGAAAGGGCGACCTCCCCTCGACCGACGCCGCGGCTCTGGTTCCAAAGATCATAGAAAGCATCGTCATCGAGGCGGGTAGCAGCCGGCATTTAACCGCCGAGGGTAGTGCGGTCGCCTTGTCCAACTTCCTGGGCGTCGGAGACACCGAGAACCCGCGCAACTACGCCACCAGCGTCCAGCTCTACGACCCAAAGGATGGCAAAATCCTCTTCGAGATGAAGGGTCTTGCTTCAGGCGAGCCAGCACGCCTAGACCACCCTGCCACGATGGCCGACGTATCCCAGCTCCACTACGCTATCATACTAAAGGCCCGGAACTGCAGCGGCGGAGAGCACCAAACCCGGTCTTCATCCATCTCCCAAGAGCACCCAAGTCATCCACAACTATTGATTCCATAGTTGCATCCTCAACGGCACTTCACGTTTGTCGATGACTGTTCATTTGACCCCTCTCGCTTGCGTCCGGTTGATTCGGCGGATCCTATTGCGACGGCATTCCCAGTGAAATCAATGAGCGGCTTCGACGGTTTATCCTCGCCGACAACTATTCTTCCAACAGCCAATTCGCGACCGTCCCAGCCACCCGCGATATCAATCGCCGCTATCGTGCTTTTGCTTCTTGGGCTTCTCGCTCGGTCTTCAACCCTCCATGTCATATGTTCACGCGTCTCGCTCGTT
Organism: Colletotrichum agaves; assembly: GCA_036785465.1. NCBI lineage: Eukaryota > Fungi > Ascomycota > Sordariomycetes > Glomerellales > Glomerellaceae > Colletotrichum > Colletotrichum agaves. Next base: position 8,377 of record JAXISO010000440.1, on the reverse strand, counting down.
TTCTCCTCTTTCTTGTCTTCTCCCGCCGTATATAACCCGTCCATCGGATATTTTGCTCTACTCCCTCTGATTCGTTGCTCGATCCCACACGAACAGCATGATGCGGTGCAGGCTGTGCCAAGCATCCCTATTCCCTCGACTACAGCTAACCTTAGTGGTTCTTAAATAGTCGGCTGGGAAGAAACAGAACTATAAGGTATAGAACAGCTAGATGGGCTTCGCCTTGTATGTCTTCTTGCAGTCCTCACGTTGTATGTCCTTGAGACCCGAGCGAGTAGTGAACGTAATGGCCGGCTTGCCTTTGACTAGCACTCGGCGGTCCTACCCAGCATTCCTCAACTGGAAGGCAGCTCCCTCCCACTCTCCGCCTAATGCATCACATTCCGATCATGGGTCTTGAACTTTGGAGTCAGCTGAAGAAAGGAGGCAAGGGAAGTGACCCTGACAAAGGCGAAGATCCATGTCATTATGCAACCAACGCCTTAGTACAGACGCTCCCCTCGTAATGCGTCAGCCATTGCCACAACAGACCACTCAAGTTTAGTAATGGACCCGGATATGGGCGAGTTAGAGAATAGTAATCTATCACAACCACAGCTTTCAGCCCAAAAAGAAGGAGGGGGGATGATCAATCACGCAAAAACACATACAACACCAGGTATTCGCTGGTCGTCACCGACCCAACTACTAATCCGGCCCTCACTGGCTTATCTATGGGAGAGCGGACGGGATCCCGAGTTCTCCAGTGGGTGTGGTCGTATGTGCTGTTACTAGGTAAAGAAACTGTCTATATTATTGTCAGTAGCCTATAGGTAAGCGTCACCCTCGTCACCCTCTGCTCTTAACAAAGATCCTGCTACGCTCCCGCCACTCTCCGTCCGCGTCCTCACCTGAAGAATAGGTCCCGACTAATGAGAACTGATCTTAACCCTTTAGTCATTGGTCTTTTCGATAAAAGAGGTAATCTTGTGTCTGTGGGTCACAACCAGGGCTAACGACGTATTCTAGCAGCGAGACAGCCCCGCAACCAATCCCACGACCAAGAACCTAAACAATACAAGACCGGCCACTATTGTCTGAGATCACGACCGCACCAAGGTATGTGTATCGGTGGACCCCTGAACCTGGGTGCACGACATCCGTACATCCAGGCTGGAGCAAAGAAGGGATGAGTGGCCAGCCGCACGTACGATGCGGTGGATGGTCAGCGACGGCGGAAGTTTACTTGGCTTAGTCTCTAGGACTATTGCTTGTCTAAAGCAGTCATAGCTGGAAAATGACCCCAGAAAGAGCTCTGTAGTTGGCTAATCATAAGAGTCCCTCCGCGGCAAGTTCAGGAGTGAGAATGTGAATGCCAAGGGCTACTTGATGAATTATCAGCACAGAGGATGTGACGCGGGAAATTGGGCGCATCTAGGTGTTACGTGCCGGAGACCTCTGGGGACATCCGGAGACCTTCGGAGACCTATGGGGGCCTCCGGGGACCTCCGGGGACCTAGCGGGTGGTCCCTATATAGGGAGCAATAACCCCCCTAATACTAGGGTAGGGGGGTCAGAGAAGAATAGTTATTTTTACCTATATTTAATATACTAACTTCTTTACTCTATACTATATACCTCTAATATATTCTTCTCTCTATTTATTTAATAGGGGTATAGACTATTAAAGTAGTTATTATAATATAAATACTATACTATAACCCTCCTAAAGATTACCTAGGAACTAGGTTAATAGAGACTAATTAATATTACTAGCTAATATATAGGAAGATTATAATAATAAGGGGTAGAATAAAATATAAAACTAGGATAAGAATACTAGGGAACTATTAATTAATTAATTAATAGAAGTAAATCTTAATTAATTAATTATAGAAGAAGAAGATAAAATATACCTTAAATAGAAATAAGAATAACTAGAGACTATAAAAGTAGGAAAATTAATTAACCTAACTAATACTCTACTAGTTACCTAATTATTATCTACTTACTAGGATATATTTATTAAGAGATCCTAAACTAAAATATAGGGAAAATATTTCCCTATACTAAAGTATAAAGGGGGTAACTAGACTAATTATAACTAGTTTATATTTAATTTAAATACCTAGTTTAAAATAAATAATATTAAGAGTAACTTAGAGAGGGTCCTATTTACTACCTAGTATCTTAAAGGGCTTATAATAAAGTAATAGACTTCTTATATAGTAATTAAGTATAATAATAAGGTTAAGGGTATTATTTAGAATTAAATAAGGGAATAATTAATTAGTAATATAATTAATAAAGGCTTATATATACTTAGTACTTAGGACTAACTAGAATAGGTATACTAGAAACTTAGTTAAACCTATTAAAGTTTTATTAACTTTTATAAGGGAATTAAAGTAAAGTACCCCTATTAATAACTAGAGGAGATATAGGTAACTAGTATTATTAAGTAACTCCTACCTAAGATCTAATAATTTATTATAGTTAGTAGTCTACTAAGAACTAGAATTAAATTAGATAATAGAGCTAGGAATACTAAACTTATTATTAATATTTAAAATATAAGGACTATACTAAGGGACTAGGGACTTACTAGGAAACTACCTTATATTAATAATTATAGTATAAACTAGAAGAATATAAAGAACCCTATAATAGAATATACTAATAAAAATAAGTTAGATAAGTATTAGAAGGAAATATTTAATACCCTAAAGTACTTACTAGGAGGTCCCTATAAATTAATTACCTACTATATTTATAAATAAGAAGGCTATATTATATTTTACTATTTAAATTATAAAGATTATAGTTAATTATATTATAATAATAAATTATACCTACTTAGGAACTTAATAGGTAAGGATAATAAAAGGAATTATACCCTAAAATAGAATAAGACTTAATTATACTATTTTAAAGTGGAATTAAGAGTTTATATTAAGGGAAAATAGTAGGTTAGTAGAGTCCTTATTAATTATAGAGTGGATAAGAATATAATGGATTAGAGGATATTATTAAAGAATAGCTAGTTATTAGCTCTATAGGATTCTACTAAAGAGTTACTAGTAATAAGTATATAGGGGGCTTTTAGCCCTAATTATAGAGAAAAGTATATTATTATATAATTAAAGAATAATACTAGAGTAGAGAAAATTATATTATATATATTTAAAGTTAATAATAATAATAGGTATAATATAATACTAAGTATCCCCTAGGGAATAGTAGAGAACTTAAGAGTTAATTAGAGGGAACTAGAGTGGACTTTTCTACTAGGTAAGAATAATATTAAAGTTATTTATACTAAAAAGGGCTTTAATAGGCTATAAATAATACTAAGTTAATACTTATTAGTACTCTAAAAACTAAATAAATTTAATAAAATAACCTACTAGAGATTATTAATTATACCTATATAAATAAGCTAGTACTAGTTCTTCCTACTAAGTATATAGACTTTAAGAATATTTTTAATATTAACCTTATTAGTAAAATAGTAGCTATTAGTATTATTTAGAGTTACCCTATTAACTTAGAGCTAGGTATAGAGCTACTCTTTAAATTTATTTATTTATTAGTAGAAAAGGAATTTAAGGAGTTATAAAGTTATATTAAGAAAGTATTAGAAAGAGGATAAATATAATTCTCTATAAGTCTAGTAAGTGCCCCTATTCTCTTTATTTTTAAGAAGGGGGGTAAGTTAAAATTATATATTAACTACTAGGGGCTTAATAAAGTTACTATTAAAAACTAAGTACTACTCCCATTTATTAATAAAATCCTGGATTAATTATTAATAACTAAGATTTATACTAAGCTTAATTTTAAAGATACTTATTACTAGGTAAGAATTAGGGAGAGAGATAAATAAAAAATAATATTTTATACTTAGTATAAATATTATAAATACTATATTATACCTTTTAGTTTAATTAATATACCTACTATTTTCTAAATATTTATTAATAAAGTCCTTATAACCTTAGTAGATATTATTTATATTATTACCTTAATAATTTGTTTTTTTTTTTAAATATAAAGAAGGAATATATTAATACTATTAAAATAGTATTTACTAAGTTATAAGTTAATAAATTATTTATAAACCTAGAGAAGTATGTTTTTTATATAAATATAATTAAGTTTCTTAGATTTATTATTTTACTTATAGGAATTATTATAAAGAATAAGAGAGTTAATACTATTACTAAGTAATTAGTACCTATTAACTTATAAAAAGTATAATAATTCTTAGGATTTACTAATTTTTATTATTATTTTATTAAGAATTATTCTAAAGTATATACCCTTATTATAAATTAACTAGGAAAAGTAACTAAAGACTAATTAGTAATTACCTTAGAGGTATTATAGGCTATACTTGAATAATATTAGCCCGGGCTTTACCTATACTTACTTACCTAGTCCCCACCTAGTACTCCTCTAGTGGGCCCCCACTAGGCCCCTTATATATAGACTTTTTATTCATTATAAGAAACTTCCCTTTTCTCTCCTTAGTTCTAAATAAATAGTATTTTATATACTCTTTAGGCTAAATAAGCCTAGGCCCAGCCCTTTATATATTTAAAACTTAATCCTTATTCACTATATAAATAATAATAGAGTTAAGTATAGCTCCCTATTAATAAATTACCTAATTAGTAAGCCAGGCTCTTAGAATAAATAAGAGCTATTAAATAATATAATAGATAATATAATAGAGGGAACTAATACTCCCCATGAGATCCCTATAGGAGGCCCTCTTATAAATAAATTACTCTAGTAGTAATTAGAATACTTTATTAGTTCTCTCTACTAGAGGATTATAGAGTTAATAAATAAACTAGTAAGAAAGAATATTACTACCTTAATAAGCTACTTAGTATCTCCCTAGGTACTTATATTTACTACTCTCCCTATAATAGAGAATACCCTAACCCTAATATTAGTTATAACTCCTACTATATAAATAACTAAATACCCTATTTCCCCCCTAGTAATTACCTATTATTAAAAGCTCTTACTCCTCCTATTAAAGTTCTTAGGTAAATAAAGGGAATACTAAACTTAAACTTAATAAATAAAAACTAAACTTAAAATTAATAAGTACTTTTATAGTAATAACCTTAAATATTAATACTTAATTAATACCTATTTAAATACTAGTCCCTAGTAGGTAATTAAAACCTTTTATATAATAGGGGGTCTAAGTAATACTTATAATTTAAATATATTTATAGTATACTTAAATTAAATATACCTAAATCCAAATAGCTAGCTCTAAGTAATAACCTAATTATAAGGGCTCTAATAAAAGGATAATAAGAGGGTTATTACTTTTCTTCCCCACTTTAAAAAGACCTTAGTAGAGACTAGTAAATATAACTAGTTGGATATAGTTTAGATTTCTCTCCTAGAGGCTACTCTAGTACCTTATTTAAAAGAGCTCCTAATTATTATAGAGTTCCCTATAAAGTATAGTAAATAGTTTATAAAAGTTTAGGATATTATATAGAAGTTTAAATATATAAAGGGACTAATTAATTATTACCTAGTACCCTATTATAAAACTACTAATTATAATACTAATAGGGATATTATAATAACTAACTTTATAATTAAATAATATAACTACTAGGGCTTTATAGAGTCCCTCTCTTTTATTAATAATAATCTAAAGTATTAAAGAGACCCTTATAAATACTATAACTATAATAAGGTAAGTTATATTTAGTAGAACTATTTAAACTAAAAGAAGAATACCTCTATAAAAGTCTTAAAGGTTAAATTACCTATAAGTAATATAAATAAGGACTTAGGGAGTAATAATAATCTCTTAAATAATAAGGAGTTAGGAAAAAAGTAACTCTAATAAAAAATTAAGTACTAGGGCTAACTTAGGTAGAAGTTTAAGAATAAAGGGAATAATAAAAATAAGAATAAAAAAGTAATTAATAATTAACTACTATTTGAATAAGAATTAATAAAGACTATACTATTTATATATTAATTAATACTAATTATAATATATATATTATTATTAATACCTCTCTTATAAAGAAACTCTACTTACTACTTATTAATAAAAAGAAGAGGAAAATAAGGGGGTATATTACTAAGTTATTACCTAGTAATACCTAAGGAATTACTATTCTAATTCTAAAGATTAATAAGTATATATAAAAGGTCTATACTTATATAATTAAAGGCCTTTATCCTCTCTTATACTTTAGTAGGCCTTAAATAAAGAATAAATAGGTAGTCTATAATACTAGGGCTTAATAAATAACCCATGGGAAGGTAAGTATAATAGCCTACTTAGAGTACTAGGAGGAACTTATAAGTCTTTAAGAGATCTAATTAGCCCACTTACTAGGGGTAAACTCCTTTACCTTCCTATGCTAGTGTATAATTAAGGCTAGTAAGGAGGTACTTACTACTTACTAGGTAATATTTATAAACCTAAAGAATATTAAGAAAGCCCTAGTACTAAAGAAGCCTATTAACTCTAGGAATTATATACTAGTATATATTCTTAAGAAGTTCCCTAATTTATTCTAACTTAATATAACTTATTAATTACCCCCTATTTACCCTAGTATAAATTATAAAATCCCCTTAGTCCTAAATAAGAAGGGCTATATACTAGAGCTCCCCTAGGGGCTACTATATAATATATTAAGAGAGGAGCTTCTTATACTAAAGAAAACTTTAGAAAACCTATTAAATAAGGGCTTTATTAAAGTTAATAGCTCTATTATAGGGGCTCTAGTACTCTTTATTAGGAAGCTAGGAGAAGGGATTTATTTCTATATAAATTATTAGGCCCTAAATACTATTACTAAGAAAAACTAATATTTACTACCCTTAATTTTAGAGACCCTCTAGAGAATAATTATTATAAAATAATATACTAAGCTTAATATAATTATAGCCTTCTATAAGATTAGGATTAATAAAGTTAACTAGGAAAAAATAACTTTTTAAATAAAGTATAGGTTATTTAAATAAGTAGTTTATCTCTTTAGTCTTACTAAAGTACCTATTACCTTCTAATAATATATTAATACTTACCTCTATTAATTCCTAAATAACTTTATTATAATTTATATAAATAATATTCTAATTTACTTTAGTAGGTTTTAGAGTAATTATAAGGATAAGGTTCACTAAGTACTTAGCTACTTCTTAACTACTAGGTTATAATTAAACCCTAAGAAGTATAAATTCTCTATTACTAAAGTTAAGTATATAAACTTTATAATAACTATAGGAAAAAGTATTTCCTATAATCCTAAGAAATTAACTATAATTACTAACTAACTCCCCCTAGTAACCTTTAAGGGAGTCTAAAATTTCTTTAAATTTACTAATTATTATAAAATCTTTATACCTTAGTATAATATAATTATAGAACTACTAATAAGGTTAATAAAGAAGAATACTCCCTTTAAATAGGTATTAGAGTAATAGTAAGTATTCCAGGAATTAAAATAGCTCTTTATAATAGAATTAATACTCTACTAATTTAACCTAAATACCCTAATAATAATAAAAATAAACTACTCTAGTTTTATACTAGGAAATATATTAACCTAAGAAAATAAGTAAAGTACTAGGTACTTAGTAGCCTTTTACTTATAATACTTCTCCCCTACTAAGTATAATTACCCTATTTATAATAAGGAACTTTTAATAGTATTATTTTACTTAAAAGTATAAAAAGTAAAACTAGGGAGTATTAAGAAGTTTAAAGTACTTATAAATTATAAGGGTCTTAAGTACTTTATAAAGAAGTAATACCTTATAAAAAAGTAAAACTAATAAACTAAAGAGTTAATTAAATATAATTTCTACTTTAAGTATTAACTTAATACCTAAGTAGTAGTTCCTAATACTCTCTTATACTAGGAGTAGAATACCCCTAAGGGCTAGAATAATAACTAATAATAGGGGTAGGTAATTTAGGTTATCCCTAATAGTGCCTAACCTAGTGGGCCCTAAGTAGGCTATATAGGAGTTAATAGTGCCTAAATCTTTAATAGTAGGCTTAACTTCTAGGAACTCTAAAATTATATTATAAGGAAGGATACTTAGTATTAATAAGTCTATATAGCTATTCACTAGGGGAATTATAGTCTCCTACTAGACCTCTACTTTAAAGTATAAATTATAAAGTATAAGATAAATACTTTAAGTAGGCTAGTATTTTAGGGGAGGCTATAGGTTCCTAGTAATAATAATATAAACTACCCCCTAAATAAACTTAGAATAAAGCTAATATAGGAATCCTATAATTCTAATATTATAAATTACCTAGGGAGGAATAGTATTCTAGAGATTATAAGTAGAAGGTTCTACTAGCTAGAATAATTCTAAATAA
>JAXISO010000439.1:0-23512 GCA_036785465.1 Colletotrichum agaves | reverse complement strand
AATAATTTATTATAGGGTTTAAGTATACTTACGTTCTTTAACTCTAAGAATATTAACTACTATTTTCTAATTTCTAAAGAGTATAACCTTATTATAAATTAAGAAGTATTTTATAATTCTAAATATAGTAGTCTTAGTACTATTATAAAGTTTAGTATGGATTAACTTACCTTTTTATTATAAGAATAATTAGTTTGTGTTCTTACCTTATTCCCAAAAGAAAAGAAGTTTACTAAAATAATTTACTAGTAATTTTAAAACTTCCTCTAGTTTTATATAAAGTATATAATATAATAATAAATAACTCTTTTTCTTCTTTATTTAATATTTATACTTATAAGATTCTATTAGGAAGGGTTTATAATAGTTTAGTTAGGACTTATTCTTATAGACTTAGTAGTTATAATAATATCCTTAGAGTTCTATAATTACTTATATAATAGTTTTAGTTCTAAGGGTAATTACTTATTTAAGGGAGACCTTAAGTAAAGTCTAAAAAGTACTATTTCCCTTATTAAATATTACTAGGATTTTTTTCCCCTCTTTTAATTCTTCCTAAAATAAAAAGTTAAAGTCTCTAAAGTTAACCTCCACTATAAGTAATATATTATCCCCTTCTTTATTTAATTAATTATTAATTCCTAAATTTATTAAGCCTTCTACTATATTGGGAACTATAGTGGAGGCCTCTATTTCCCCTCCTCTATAGGAATTAAATAAGCCTACTAAGTATAAATAAAGCTAGTAGAATTAGGAAGAACTATTATAAATTACCTAGTAGAGTCTATAGTATAAAATATTAAGGGGGTATAGATTTTATAATTACTAGCCTAAAATACACTAATAACCTAAATTAGAAAGTACTTAAGTATTATTCTAATATAGGCTATAAATAGGGCACCTAGAATTATATTTTTTAATATCTCACCTTAGGGACTAATAAAGAATAGTATATTAAATATATAATAGTCCCTAATATAAATATTTTCTATTATTATACCCCTAAATATAATTATAACTTATATATTTATATACCCTCTAATACCTAAGTATATAAGAATAATACTCCCCTATATATTATTATAATTTATATAATTCTCTAAGATAATATTAATTATTACCCTAATATTAATAATTTTATACTACTTTAAATTATAAGCCTACCTAATTCTCATAGTAATTTAGAAGTATAGTATAATAAAGTCCTACGTAGTTAAGATATAGTATTAGTAGGTAATTATAGTATATAATAAATAATTAGTAGCTTTATTAAGAGAGATAATTAATATATTTAGGTCTTCCTCTAGCTAGCCCCTTAGTAGAATAATATTTATAACTTAGATATATATATCCTAGTTAATTAAGCTACTCCTCTAAGGAGTAGGAATTTATTATAGGAGCCCTTAAAAACTATAGAATAGGTTTATAAAAGTATTAAGAATACTAGCTATTAATTAGTAGAGGAAGCTGGGTTTGGATACTATAATTAAACTTTCCTCTTACTTAACTTAGTCCAGTGCAATATTCTTACTAAGTTCCGGAAATAGTAGTCTATAAATATATTTATAAGGGCAAGGTCCCACTATAAAGGTTACCCTATAAAGTATATTCTTTATAATATTCTTATTAATATAAGTAGTAGGAGTATTTACTTTAAGTACTTCTACTATAGTAGCCTCTTTTATATAGACCTAGGTATAAATATAAACTTTAATAGCACTAACTTCCTCCTGTATAGGGTTCTTATACTGGGATATAGGGGTAGGGTCTACCTAAGTATTATTTCACTTTTATATTTCCTTTATAAGGTGGCTATTAGAGCTAGGAGCTTTAGTAATATATCCTAGTAAGTCCTTTCTAGTAGGGATAAATATATTTAACTAATATTTACTATTATATAAGAGGTAATTTTAAATAATTAACTTTATATATTTATATATAGTATTATTATAATCCTATTATACCTAGTAAAAGAAGAACTCTAGAATAGTTACTTTTGTATTTACTCTCTTAATTTATAAGTTCTTAGTAAGAATTCTTTCCTCTATTATTATAGTGAATTTATTAAGTTCCTAGATAATTACTTATAATATAGAATTACTTATTATTACTAGGTCCTTATTCTTATTTATAACTTTCTCTATTCATAGCTCTAGTAGTAATATTAATAAGTACTCCTAGATTAAATTTATAATATAGACCTTTTTATTAGAATAAGTAGTAGGGTAGGGAGAAGTATAATAATTCTAAGATTAAAATTAAGTTACTATATTAATTTCTATATTAGTAGAAAGGATTATAATTAGTATATTAAATATAGTTATATAAATATTAAGGATATTATAAATAGTATCCTTTTTCTCTTCTATAACTTAACTTTATAGGGGTATCTTAGGGGATACTAAGCTTATAGCCCCTTATATAGTATACTAGGTGCACTTATTTGTGTTATACTAGCTCTTAAGCTGGGATTCTACTATTCTAAGTATAGGAAAATATCTATAAAGCTTAAGTACTCTAACCTCTAATTACTTAGTTTCTTCTATACTAATTATAAGAATTAGAAAGGAGATAGTTATTAAATTATACTAGCCTCTATAGTATTTATTATTAATATTATTATTAGGAACCTGAATATAGAGAGGGCCCTAGAGATTCCTAACTTACTAGGTTCCCCTTTTAAAGTAGTAGAGGCCTTAGTTAGTAAAAGCCCTAGCTACCTTGTAATTCCTTATAATATGTCTATTCTCTCTATAGGTATAGTAGGTATTGGGGTTATTAGTAGTAATGAACCTAGGAGGCTATGGTTAAAAAGTAGAGTCTTGGCTAGTAAAGCCTAGGTAACCTCCTCTTAGGTTAAAAAGACCTCAGCCTCTCCCACTATAAATTAAACCTCTACTATATAAGTTATTATTAGAGTATAAGTACTATATTATAAATAGTATAGGTTAGTTCTTAATAGTATTAGTAATATATATACTTATATTATTCTATACTTACTAGGGAGTATTTATATAGTAATTAGTCTTAATTTACTTAATCTCTATATTCTCTAAGTAAGCTATAAGGTTATCTATCTAGGCCTTCTAATTAACTATAGGGAAAGTATTCTTAATTACCTTAGCCTTTATAAATATAACTTTTAGCTTCTTATATTTAAAAACAGTAATAATAATACTAGGAGCTTTATTAGTTAAGATACTGCGCAGTTACTTATATACTTAGCTTATTTAGACCTACTAAGTAATAGTAGTCTCTATTTAAACCTAAGAAACTAAAAATAGGGCCTTATAGTCCCTATAAAGAGTCTTCAAAATATATTATATTATTTATTTAGGGAAGTAATAGAAAATAATATAGTTAATCTCTAAATTAGGAAGAGAATTTAATTTCTATTTATAGGCCTTATTATGGAGATTACTAACTTTTATAAGGAATTCTAAAATATTATTTAACTTACTAATTTTAGGACTAAATATAAAGTTTTAAAGTTCCTTATTAGGGTCTTAATAAGTACTTAGGTTTATAATACTATATATTTTAAAAAGAGTATTCTTAAGGTCCACCTAATCTTTATATATTATAACTAGGCTTTTAATAGTTTACTAGTATAGCTTATTATAATACTAATTAACTAGGGTTATTATTTCTTTATTAGTCCTCCTATAAATCTCTATATAGAATTTATAATTATTTAGGAAGTTAGAAATATTATTACTAGTAAACTTAGGAACTTCTTAAATATAGAGAATAATAGGGGCTATTAATTATTATTTTTATATAGTCTTAGTTAATTCCTTAATTACCTAGGCTATATTAATAATAAGAGAAGAGAATAGACTATTATTAGTAGACTAGGGTTCTATTCCTATAGGGTAAGTCTCTATAATATAATACTACTTATTATTCTTAGGAGCTTTAGAGGTAGGGTCCTTTCTATTATTATTATACTTATTATAAATATCCTTACTAATATGGACTTAGTACCTAATATAAATAATTTAGGTTTATAAAGGTATAATTTCCTTAGACTCTCTATCTTTAGAAGTAATAGAATAAAGAACTTACCTCTAGATATTCTTAAAGACAGTTTCCTTATAGGGCTTATTCTATGGAGTAGGATTCTTTAACTCAGGAGAATTAAAAATAAATATACTAATTTCTAGGGCTTTCCTAGTCTCCTTAAAATACTATTCTAATATATTAAGTATAATAATTAAGGTAAGCTTTTAGTAATTTATAATAAGTATATATTATTATTATTAAGATTAATATTCTTTAATTCTTATTTTATTAAATAAAAATAAAGGAAATTTTTATAATTTAAGTCTATAAATAAGTAAATTTATAAAAGGGATAAGGGTTTTTAGCCCTTCTTTATTAGTATTAATTATATTCCTTATGAGCTAGGGGTAGTTATAGTTATTATCCCTCCCATAAGCACGCGGGCTCTTTTCCTTCTTATAGACTAGGGATAGTTATAACCTCTATCCCTTTTATAAGTTTACTAACTTATCTCTCTTTAACTTTTACAAATAGTATAGTACTATAACCTTCCTAAATATATAAGATTCTCATTACATAGTAGTTAAGATAGGGTCTAAATTCCCTTAGTTAAACTTATTAACTTAATTAAAGTTATTTATTTATTACTTTATTATTAATTATTAATTATTATAATAAAGAAAATAAATACTAGCTCTATTTATTATTAAGGAATAGGGAATAGGAAAACTTTTTAAGTCCATAAATTCCAAAGTTATTATAGCTGAGTTTTCAGGGTCTTAAGTACTCCCACTAAAAACAGCAATTATATAGCCATTATACTTACTATTTCCTTATAATTAGGTCTATAATAAGGTTCCTAAATACCTAGCTATTATTCTCTTTATCTCTAACTTTATACTTATAAAGTAAAAAATCTATTTAGAGATTAGAATAATATATTATATACTATGTTAATAATAAACTTATTTATATAGTATAAAAGTGTACCTCTTTTAAGTACTTCCCTAGAGGAATTCTTAAAAGAGAAGAATTTACCTCTAGGTATTATTAAAATAAGCTAAGGACACTATAGAAGTAAAGAATAATAAAACTATATATACCTATATATTTATATAAGAGTATTATAGTATTATAATTTTGTACCTATAGGCCTTAAAACAAAGGAAAAGAGCTTAAAATAACTAGATATATTATTACAAATGTAATCCTAAAAGATCTAATTAAAAGAATAATAATTCACTAAGAAAACTAAACTTAAACTACTATATTACTTGTGTTATTGTACTAATGATAATGCTAACTCTATCTCTATCCCTCCGCAGAATTCTATTTATAATAAATAACTAACTAAGCTGCTTAATAAGCCTCCTTGTAATGGTAGATCTCACTGCCCTGTCTCATTATACTAGCTCTAGTAATAATAAAGTCTATATTAATATAAGTTATCCCTTCCTCTTAGTTCTAAGACTTTATTAATTACTAATAACTTACCCGTGCTATAATTAGCCTGGCTAATTACCTGAAAGTCCTCATAAGTAAGGCCCAGGGGGCCCCTAATAAGGCCTCCTGGTACACTAACTATAAGGTAATTATTCCTGCTCTTCTTTTGCCTCTCTATTGCCTAACTAGTACTTAGGAGGAGCTTGTTACTACCCAACTAGCGGTTAAGAAGGCCCTCCAGGGCAAAAAAAATGAAGCTAATCTCTTGGCTAAGAAGAGGAAGGCTCAAGACCAAGAGCAGGACTGGGTCCTGGAGGAGCGCCGGGTGGCCGCCCTCGAGTCCCAGGCCGCCAGCAGCAAGCGGTTGGTGCGACTTTGACAGTACACAGCAGGCGATCGCCAACCAAAACGTTCCTTTTTGGATTTGCCCGGTGGTCTGACGGACTTCTTGGCAGCCTTTATCCCCGTTGGAGTCCTTCCGGGGGGTCTGGACCCCGTCATGCCGCCCGCCCCTCAAGCAGAACGGGGTGGGAAAGAAAAAACACGTGGATTAATCCCGCTCGTATGTCGGCATTCACAGTCGCATTTCCAATATTTTCTCGGTTCTTTGTCCGGTCGTACTTCTTCGGTCTGTCCTGGCCCCAGAGCATCCAGGAACGCAGCCGACGGTCCTCTCATGATCAGCGCCGATAAAGTGCGGAATCGAATACCGCGCCTTGGTGACGCGGTTACCGCTGTCTTCGTCACCGCCGGCGGCGCACGTACGCGATGCATACTTCAGTATAGTTGTTGTTGTTGTTGTTGCTGTATTATTTTACGCCCTTATTCACCTCTAAGAGGCATATTAGGGAACCGGCACAAAAGTGTGTCCTTCCCGCTGGAGATCCTCCACCTCAAACCCCCCGATCTCGTCCTGGAAAGAGCAGTGTCATGGAGCCAAAATCGGTGCGCTCGACTTTTCCCGCGCGGAGTACCCAGCTCTTCCTCTACAGGTGGGTGGGTTATTGAGGGAGGAGCCGGATTCGGTTGGAGAGCCATTCCGCGGAGCAGGGTGGAGCGCCAGCTGATGGCGATCCCCGTAAAGGGGTGCTGAAGAACGAACGAAAACGGGGTAATTACAGCAGCCAACTTTCGGGGATCCAGATGTTTTGGAGACGATCCTCATCCACGCGGCCCCATCTCGTATGATTCTTTCGAGTTCGCATCGTCGTCGGCGTCGTAAAAGCATTCTGATTTATTACCCTTTTCTCTGCTGGTGCCTTTTTCTTCTTCTTTCTTCCTCTGCTCGAGGCGGCGAGAAGATAATTGGCGCTCTGATCACATTGTGAGAACTGACGTGACAGATGATGGATCTCGTTGAAGCGCACAGGAACACGAAAACCCCCAACTGAAAATGCTGAACGTAACGCAAAACCCATATTCGTCTTGAATGCTTCGACGAGTTCCTCGCACCGTTTGCAGTGCTGCTTGATATTCAGCATTGCTTCTCAGTCCCGTCGCCGAGTCCGCTGGCTACGTTTGACCGAGACATATCCAGGCATAGCGACCTTCTCTCGACGTTCGATGGTCGGCTGGTAGAGATGGTACGCGGGAGAAGAAAACTGGGCAATCTTGAGCTTATCGTCGTCTGATTTAGGTTGTCTGCAGGATGACGGGAAGGCGGTCGATCAGTGCCACAAAGCGTGCATCAGAGACCAGGACACGTCTTTTAGTATACCTTAGCCCAAAGTGTATTCGAACTCTGGGACGAGAATACGGGCTCATTTGCGAAGTCTCTCAAACATCACGTCACTCACCCCAAAGTCAGCTTCGGTTATCTGCAGACTCTCCAACCCAAATGCGCTCGATTTTTTTCTACTCGTGCCGTGGTATCTCTGATCCCCCCTATTCCCCCCCCCATCTCGCTAACACACGCATGAACTATGATCCTCGTCAGGTCGGCTTGTCAGTCGCCCAATCTTGGCGCTCCGGGTCGTCTTTGTCATCCGCGTCGGCCCCGGTGTCCGCCGTGGCGTGCAGCAGTCCCTTCACCGTCGTCGAGCCGCTCCCGAACGTCCTCGCATCCGCCGGCTTCCGCGGGGACGGCTCCGACGAGAGAGCGATGGACCGACGGGAGACGATGGAGTTCGCGGCCGACGACGGGTTCCGCGACCTCCGCCCCCTCCCTTGTCGATGCCCGGTCTGTGCCGTCTCCTTGATGGAGCTGATGAATGCGGGGAGTTTCTTGAATAACGGCCTCAGCGCGATGAGGCTGCCGCACATGACCGTCAGGTTGATCTCGATCGACGACCATATAACGACATCGACGTTATCCCCTGTGACGTATAGTTATGAGAAGAAGCTCAACTGCTTGGAGGTTTGTGTGTGTGTGTGTGTATGTGTGTTTGTGTGTGTGTGAGAGAGAGAGAGACAGAGAGAGACTCACACGTGGGATCATAAGTGTTAGCGTATGAAACCATGTACCTCAATCGGATCATGCTAGCAATGCACGCGCTAATCCACCCGGCTCACTTTTCAGCTTTACGACGTTCCACAACTCCGAGGAGACTTGTCCCGGGGTCCGCAACTTACAACGACGCGATACCGAACATGAAGACCAGCGCGAGCTTCTTCTTCGGGCTCAGCTGGAGCTTCAGCAGCTCCGGGATCGGCATCACGAAGAGTATCAAGTCCTCGAAGATGTTGCAGGCGGCCCCCGCGTAGCCGACGGCGTTGATGTTGAGGCAGCGGCCCTCGATGGAGCGGTCCCATATCGACTGGACGGGGAGGCACTGGAAGGCGACGAGGAACAGAAACATGAGGCCGTGGGCGAGGAGGAACACCACGGCGCCCCTCGTCAACAGACGGAACCGCCTGTTGTTGGTGAAGACCCGCGCGTAGAAGCAGACGATGGAGGATTTGGCCGAGATGCTGGCAGGCGGTGGGTGAGCTATCTGATGGTCTGAGTCTCGTTGGGCATGTCGAGTGTGTACGTACTGTATGAAGATGTAGAACATCTGCATGACGTAGAATATCTGTTTTTCTTCTTCGTTAGCGAGTTCCCTGTCCCGCCCGAGGAAAGGATGTTCCCGGTCTGACCTGCAGAATCGGCTTTCCATTGCCCGGCTCGACGTCCCAGTAATGGAGACCGAAACCCAACTCGGCATCTAGGGACGAGACTAGTCAATGACGATCTTCTTCTGTCAATGGAGGTTTTCGGAAAGGCGTACTGGCAAATCCGCAGCCGGAAGACAACAAGAGGAAAAACTTTTGACAATTAGCCCAGCGTCACGTCACGACGAGAACCAGCGACAAGATGGCGTACCAGTGATGCCACGGCAAGCCAATCATCCCACCACAGCTTTTTCGTGACCTGCCATCTCGCGATGCACCGAAGAGCGACGATCGTGGTGCCGATGGTGGGCAGCACGATGGAAAAGATTCGTGACGTCTTTTGGCGCCTCTCGGCCGGATATCCCTGACACAGCTGATGCGATACTCTGGCGGTGGCTGGTTCGCGTTCACACCACCACGTCAGTTCGGTGGCTCCCCCCATGCAAAGGACAATCAAAGGACGCACCGACTTGGGTCTCGAACTTGCAAGACTGTTGCACGCACGCCGATACCCTGGCCTGCAACGGGATGTTGGTGCAGATACACTCGGTCAGCCCGGCCATGGTGCAGTTACCGTATTGGAACCCATCAGTGAAACACGGCATCTGTGCGGAAGCCCGTCAGTTTGTCATTTGTGCCAAAGACGTTTGGCGTTTTTCGTTCGATTAGATGGTAAAGGACGGGTTTTGTAAACTTTGTTCGTTTACGTAGACCCCAACCATGGAGCAGACGAGGAAACTCGGGTGGACTTACTGCGCACTTTGGTGTTGCCGCAACAATGTGTGAAATGGCTGTCAAGTTTAACCCCGTGTTAGGTTGTGCGACGACAGCATCGACGGCCGCGAGCATCAGAACGCCCACGGCGACCCGAACCGTCTGCATCATCTCGACGGGATGTGCGGCGTCGTCCGGCCGCAATAGAAAGAAAGACCGGGGGAGGGATATCAAAATCCAAATTCAACAAAACACAAGAAAACAAAAAACAAATCCAACCGAGACGTCCTCCAGACACACGGCGGCCCTGCTGCTACATAAGAACTCAGCGCGGGGAGGGTTCAAGACCCCCGCGCGAGGGCCCGCTAAGGCATCTCGTTCGACGGAAACGGATTACGGGGAGACGAAATGTGTCTGTCGGGGCTCTAGATCGTCCACGGCACTGACAGTCGGGGCCGCGCGCGCCGTCTAGGGCTTAGGTCCGACGAACGCTTTCTCATTGATGGCGATCCGGTGTGTGTGGCGGCTGACGTCTCACTTGCCATGTGGTGAATGGAAAAGCTTCTTCTGAATCGTCCGTGAGAAGCGGTGTTGAGAATCATCGCCCTTGGCTTTTTTCTTTCTTCTTTTCTTCTTCTTTTCTCTCTCAACAGGAGATATCAGACTCGGGACGTGGCCGACGAGAATTGCCCCCCTGATACGACGCCGAAGACGACGTCACTCAAAACGGCTGTGGAAGACAACATTGTCGAGATCTGAGAACAAAGCATTTCGTGAGGCGGAGAAGCCTTCGATCGTAGGATACCCGTTTGCTATTACGAGATGCCCCTTACAACGTGGCGCCGCAAATGGTTGGCGCGGGTGCTGATGGCTCAAACCTTTCTTTGCCGTCGCAAGAAAAAAAGTGCTAGCCAATTCCAGCGGCCTGTGGCCTCTGGAATGGGAATGCTCACAAGTTCAATCAGCTGGAACTCGGCGTGAAGCGGCTGAACATGGCAAAACCGAAGATCTGCTCAAGGGGGCCGTGAATCGGCGGTGCACTTCCGTCACATTTCAATTCATTTTCCTCCTCGCTCTCTTCGACCTTGGAATGCCTTTCTGGACACCAAAATAGAACTCTCTCATGGACCGTTCAAGGTTATCGGTGAGCTTGCAAGATGCCGCCGCGTAATTAGACCACTCTCGGCGGCCATCCCTTTGTGTGTTCCCACCGTCTCAACATTGACGCCTGCGTATCACAGTGTTTAGCCAAACAACTCGAGGGGAGGGCAAGTGATTCTTCGCAATCGAGCGCATCACTTTCGGCAGGGGCTTCTGTGCTCCACGCGCTCATACGTGATTGTCGGTTCCGGTCCGGGAGTCGGACCCCTCGCCGCCCCGGCTCGCCCATCGCCGGCAAGAAGCCCCTGCCGATTAACGCCGGCGATGACCAGGGCGATGCCGTCCTGTTCAAGGTGCAAGCGCTTAACCTGCAGTCGACGGCCATGAGACGGGACTATCTCGCGAATCACTTCAGCCACCCTCGAGGCCCAGAATGAAGGAATCCAAGATGACATATCCTACGTCGCCCGGAGAGCTGTACGTGGGATTGTACCCTCCCCGCTGCGAACATGCGCCAGTACCTCAAGCGCCTCGAGAACGCCGAGTATCTGTCCAAACGGCATCGTCGGGCATGGCTTCAGCGTCTGGGCTCACGGCCAGCGTCAAGGACTTGGGCCTCGTCATCCAGGACGTCAAGCTGCTTCGCCGTCATCCTGTCTGCCGCCTCTGCTACGGGCAAGAGCGTCATCGGACTCGTCTTCTCGACCATCCAGGGGTTTGTCTGGGCGAGGTTCTTCTCCGAGGTCTGAACGTGGATCTGCCCAGCCGCGACCCCTTTGACGGTCTCTACCAAGTACCGAATATCCGTCAAAGACGCGTCAAAGATGGGAGGCGTGTTGGACCTCGACACTGCCCATGCAAAGAACGCGGGTGGTACGAGGAAATACCATCTCGACACCAAGCTGAACACCCTCGTGACCAACAAAGCACGCTTCGACCATGGCGGAAGCAAGCCGCGGGCGGTGGGAAGTCGAGCTCATCACGGGACATAGCCTCTACCGCGCGGATCCCCGATCCGGCAACGCCGCCGACGAGATCGCCGGATCCGTAAACGCCACCGCCGAGGCCATTGTCGCCGCCGGCGCCATCAACGCCCTGCAGCTCCTCGAGCTCAGCGGGCGTCGGCCCCCAAAGGACGACGAGCTTTCCTCTTTCGGCATCCCCGTCATCGTCGATCTACCTGGCGCCTGCAAGACCGCTACGAGCCTGGGGCTATCGGAGAGACGCCTACCGACTTCCAGATCACCCAGGACCGTGCACCTTCGTCCGTCCTGGCACCGACAACCCTTGCCTCAAGAAGTGGGAGGGAGGTCCCGCTGGCGGGATCCCGATCTTTTCATCGCCGGCGCCCCTGTTGCTCTCCCCGGGTACTACCACGGGTACTCGGCGGCCGGCACCGCGGACGTGCGCCACTGGTCTTGGATCACACTGGAGGCAGCGTCGAGGGAATCGCGAGGGGAACCGTCGAGCTGCGGTCCGCAGACCCCAGGGACATTGCCCGAAATCGACTTCAACTCCTTCTAGAACGAAGCAGATGGCGCTAAAGAACATCCAAGCTGTCGCGCGAAATATTCCAGAGCGTGGTGCCACCGAGGTCTGGCCCGGTACCAACGTCGCGGACGCAGACCTGCCAGAGTTTGTGAGGAACGAGGCCTGGGGGACACCATGCGAGCTGTACGTGCCCGATTGGAAAAGATGGCGACATAATGGGCCGTGTTGGACGCGCACTTCAGGGTGAGAGGGGGGGGGGACGGACGGCTTGCGGGTGGTGGACGCCCTGGTGTTCCCTCAGATTCCCGGTTTCTATATTGCGGTTCCCGTGTACGTGGTGATGAGCGCGAGAAGGCGGCGGGACGTGATCCCTGGTGTGTCAGAACGTGCGAGGCGATCGACTTCATGTCACAATTAAGCGAGCGACGTGATGAAATGGTCGCGCTCACCACCGAAACCGCGGCCGATAAGTGAGAGAGTATGGGTCCCGGGCAGGACCTCCAAGAACGCATACAGCACTCCGCGACTGAGCGTTCTCATTCATCTGCATCACCTCACCTTACGGGTTCCCTTTCGGCTCGTATGGGCGCAACTTCCAGGCTCGCATCCGCCATGCACTCAAGGTGAGACTGCACGACGATTCCGTGGACGGGTGTACCGACCCCGTGGTATCGCTCTCCCACGTTCTGTACCATGGATGGCCTTCTCGCACATGCTCCGAGCAACACGACGGCGTGGCGACGTTGGTGAAAGAGGGCGGGTGCGAGGGATAGAGTGCGGCGAAGGGCAAGCCCATCTGGCGAGGGATTCGATAGGCGACGGTTCGTGTAAAAGATGGCTCTGTGAGACAGCGAGGCGCGCCGCAAGGCGTCTGTCTCACTCCTTTCACATGATGTCGATCAGTGGATCGTTCCAGATCGGTCACTCTTCCGTTGAACCGCTGTCTCTGGGATTGGCGGGGGAGAGGCGGGAGACGGAGTGCGGGCGTAGACAGAGACGGGCAAATATCTTCGAATCCCTTCTTTTGGGGGAGAGACTTGGGAGAGGGGGAGGGGGGGGGCGGCTGGAACGAACCGGCCACAACGGGGAGATTGTTATCTTATTCGATTTCCCGGTTTCCCGGGGCACAACATCCGAATCTTCAATGCACATCTGACGAGGCGGTAAGCCCAGGAACGGGATTAAATACGAGGACTGGCCATGAAGACGCGTCATGTTGACCCCGATCTCGTCAGCCCTGGCAGACGAATCATCGGTAGTGGAGGCGAAAAGGAAAGGGATGGGAAAAGAGGGCGAGGACCAATCCGCGTGGTTTACTCGATAGCGACAAGGATCAGTAAGTGCAGCAAAGATTGCGTTTCTCAGCTCGTTTCCGAGAATGCCCTCCTCGCATTGCCTGAAGCTGGATACGAGGACGATGCCGGAGGCGAACGATAGCATTAACGGCGGTGGTGATTAGAGCAAACGCCATCAAGCCGGAGCTTCATAGGTTTCCACGTTGCTCACTGGTTCCCGGAGAACCGGGCAGGCAATCTGATACTTGGATCGAATGGGGAGTCTGCAAGCCGCACGCCGCAGATCTCTTTGTCTTTCTCACGGACTGGATGAAGACTACCGAAATGCCTGTGGGTGTTGACGCGTGGACCCGGCCCGGCCGAAGTCTAAAGACGACGCTGTTTGTTCAGGCGAAGTCTGAAGTCTTCATCCCAAGAGGCTACTGCGGAAAATAAAAAGAAATTCGCAAATCAGACCGGACGAGACTGACACGGCCAGAATTTGGGAATCCGTAGGTGTGGTACCCCCGGCTCTCCTGTAGGACACAGGGAGCGTCCGGGTTGACATCCAGGACCTCTCTTACCTTGCCTTGCAGTAGCGGGCGAAGATGAACAAAACATTGTACGCCCGCGCTTGCTGCTCGTCCTTAACGATGAGTTTGTGGGAGGGGCAATTCTTCTCACCTGTCTTGTCACTACGAGTTTGTTGGTAGGAATTGCAAATATTGTGGCGCCCAGTGTGCAAACATCCACGGCCGCTGCAGCCACCAACAGCGCCGAGCACGAGCATGCCGCCTTTCTCCAGTCTCCAGATGAACTTTGGTGTCGACAGAGGCTGTGCCGCAGGGGAACATCGATGTCTTTGGACGGACCGGCATGCCCCTTTTCTTATTACTTTTGCCTATCCGCCTTTCCTGTGTAGTTAGTGTTTGGCAGCAAACCACCATCCATGCACCCTACACAAGTGCGGTCAGCCCTCGACATCGAGAACATATCACGCATGGTGAATGATTGCGGGCCATTGGTTTGCGTCGCGTCGATCGGTACGCACGGTTGACCATCCTCTCCAACTCAATGCCCTTCTCGAGTCTTTCCCCGTGCCTATTGGAACGGGGCATTCCGTGGCTACTCTGTCCAGGGTCGGAGGCAACCAAGCACGACTGACATCGTCCACTTCAGCTCTCGTCCAAGGTGACGAATCAATACGAGCTGAGCTAAACAAGTGTGACACGAGGGATTTGGTAGCTGAAATACGGCTAGCTGCTCTAGCCTGCTGCGTGGTGCTGCGCAGACGTCTGACATGTTTTCGTCCCGCAATTCATCGATGAGTTTTTCCACACTACTCTCCAACGACCCGTGAACCAGGCACTGGCTGCGACTGACTAGGAAACTGATCCGTCTTTGACAGCCTAGACGACCCTGGACGATACCAGAAAGCATGTACCGATGAAATAACAGACCTCTCTGCAGTTGGTGCTCTAGACGCCAGCGCGCACCGAGCTCGCCATCCCAGCCGTTCAGCGTTGCAATTTTGGGCGAGGCGACAGGAGATCAGAGAAGCGAGACCTGCATTAGATAGGCAATTCATTTAATGCCGAGTAACAAACCTCAAGATTGCGCTATAAATGATGGGCCATTGAAAGTTCTGACTGCCGACTCTCCATCTTCTCACATCCTTCCCCAGAAAGATATGCAGACCTGGATCGGTCATATTTCAAAGTCCAAGACAACCCAGATTTACCCATACAATACGACTGAGAACCCAGAGAGCTGGGAAGCGAAGAGAAGTGACAGAGGACATGGAAAACCCTGAGAGTACCCGAATCCAGGACTCTCCCTCACGTGGCGAGGCCGTTCTCAGCTCCCCACGCCACCAGCGCTACTGAGACACGGATAGGTGACAAACGCGACGGCCATTGGGAACACAGAACGCTTCCAGGTTTTCTGCGGCGATGAGTTTGTCATACTTGCTTTTTCCATCTTCTTGTCTCATCTCGCTGTCGTCTCAAACTTCCCAAACAGAAAAGTGTTCCCTCTCCCCTGAAGAATTCGAGCCTCCTCTCCCCCCTCTTCCCACGTCCCGTCCCCTCCCCCCGCCCTCCATCTCCTCGAGGCCCAGACGTTGGGACCCGACACCCAGCTAGTTGGTGGTGGCAGGTGTCAGTCTACCCGTCTTTGAACTTCCGCCGCTGCCTCTTGTCTCATCTCGACCTTTTGCCGTCTTGATTCCCGGTTCTTTGTGTCGAAGCGACCAGCCTAGCGCAGGTCGTCTCCGGGTTTAAGATGCTCTAGCGTCGTATTAGCCCGTGGAAACTCCCCTTGTACCTGGCACTACGGCTTTGCGTTCCCATCACAATGTCGGCGTGGTGTTTGCCTCTCGAGTCTCTTGTATACAGTTGCTGCTCAGGACCTCGAGCTGGGACAATGCCTGCTTCTCTCAACGAGCCCCAGTTGGCGTCGGTGGTGGCTTGCCGCCTGAGTCTTGTCTCTATCGATGGATGCCCAAGTAGACCTCGACCTGGCCGAGAAGCTCACCCGGAGCGTTGCCGCAGAAGCCGAGGGGGGTTGTTCGATCTAGCTCGTAACCACCGCCGCGGGGACGAACATAAACAGCCCCCGTTGCCCAGGTTGCTCTCGGAGCGGAGACATCTCAGTTCACCACATTCCTTTTGCCTGCTTACATCTAAAACGTCACCATTTGTCAACGGTCGTTAGGTGGACTCGCGGTTGACCGTTCACAGTTGAACAGTCTAACGGCCCCGTCCATACCATTCACTTGTCTCCTTCGTTTCCCATCCGATCACACCTCTCATGTCAGCTCAGCCAAGAGCTGCTCTCCCTCCCGCCAGAAAAGGCACCATGACCGCCGCGATGTACGGCAAGCCGAAGGCCAAGGAGTCCGTCCTGGATCTCTGCACCCGGGCGACACTGCTCGGCAACAACATCTCGGTCCGGATGCTCGAGTTTCTTACCAACGTCAAGCACCAACCGCACGGCTTCAAGGACCTCGCCAACGACTTCCTCGACATCTGCCGCATACTGTGGTCCATCGAGGCCGGCCTCTCGGAGGCTTCTCGCACCCACCAAGAGTTCCCGGCCGACATGGTCAAGGAGCTCGACACAAAGTTCCGCCAGACGAACTCCGACTTCCACGTCCTCGACCAGATGATGTTCGAGTTCCTCGAGTACGAGAAGAAGGGCGCCATGGGCAGGATCCAGCGCGGCTGGCGCATGATGTTTGCCGACAAGGAGATCTTCAGGGTGAGGGAGTCGATACGCAAGGCCAGGGACGCCCTGAGGATGAGCGCGCTCGTCTTCCAATGGTCCCTCGGGAACTCCAAGACCGACGAGGCCGTCGGCAACGGCTACGCCGGCCTCGCCGCCGCTCTCGACCGCATCAGCCAGTCCCACGGAACGGTGCGCATAGCCAAGTCCAAGTCGTTCGAGGTGCAGTACAGCCCCCCCGACCACTCCGACGACACCGCCCCTCCTCTTCCCGCCCTGCCCTCTCAACCTCCCCATCTTCCTCCTCCTTCTCTGGTCGAGAAGATGTCTGCGGACTTTGTCATGCAAGACTCGAGGTTATCGCCAGACCCGCGTCGTCGCACATCACTCTCGAACAGGAGTCACCAGAGCTCTTCCGATCACGGTGCCCATTCCGCCCACTCCGCCAGGATTCCCGACCGAAGGATAGGAAGGGATGATATCGCCATTTCGGAGCATGTTCGTTACGACCTTCAGCCCATCTCCACCAGGATCAATACCGATAGGAGCACGAGATCGGTCCGAGACGACGTGACCATGTCAGACACCTACGACACGCCCAGCCGCATCTCGGACAGGAGGCCTCTCCGCGATTCCGACGACACCACTTCCCCGTCGTCATCAGGCACGGAGACACTGATCGGCGAGCTGCAACACATCGCCGACAGTATTCAAGGCAAGGTCGTCCGCCTGAAGGCCGATCCCATGACCATGCCCCGCTGGACACCGCGTCACAACGCCGACGGCAATCCTGCGCTGAAGACTTCCCTCGTCTCAGCGGTGCAAGGGAAGAACCACAAGCTTGTGGAGCAGCTCCTGGACCGCGGCGTCTCGCCTGACACGGGCATCGAGGACCACGTCCTCGTCGAGTCTGTCCTGTGCCAAGATCACGAGAGCCTCCGCCTCCTGCTGCTCTTCGGCGCCGATCCCAACTCGCCCGACAAGGACGGCATCACTCCTCTTTTTGCGGCGGTCGAGATGAACGCCCTCGAACTCGCCAAGATGCTTCTCAAGTATGGCGCGGACCCCAACCTCCCGGCCGGATCGTCACAAGAATCGCCGTTGGCCATCTCGGTCGTCGACGGCAAGACTGACTTTGTTCACCTTCTGCTGACGTACGGCGGCGACCCGAACCACGTCATGGCGAACGGCGACACGGTCCTCATCGCCTCGATGACCAAGACCACCCCCAAGAAGATCGTCGACCTCATGCTCGAATACGGCTCCGACCCCGACGCCAAGAACAGAGAAGGAAAGACCGCGCTGTTCGAGTCCATCCAAGCTGCGCGCGTAGACCTGCTCACTGCTCTGCTGGACCACGGCGCCAACCCCAACCTGCCCGGCCCCAAGCACATGCTGTGGCCTGCGACCTACCACGCGCCCTGCCTCAAGGTGCTGCTCGCCCGCGGCGCCGATAGCAAGAAGACACCTGGCAACATGGAGCTGGCCGTCAGCATCAACAACATCGAGTCCGTCCGCGTCCTCCTCTCCGCCGGCGTCTCGCCCAACATCAAGAAGGACGGCATCTGGACGCCGCTGTGCACGTCCATTCGCGACAACCGCGCCGACATCTTCGAGCTCCTCCTCGAGAACGGCGCGGATCCCAACCTCAACTCCGCCGAATGCCCTGCCTTCAAGTGCGTCACCCACTTCCGCGCGCAGTTCCTGCCCCGTCTCGTCGCCGCCGGCAACGACCTGCACAACCCCAAGGGCATCATCGAGACGGCCGTGAAGGTCAACAACATGGAGGCCCTCATGTGGCTCCTCGACCAGGGGGTCGACCCCAACGACAAGGGCGAGGACGGCAACACGCCGCTCACCACCGCCATCGCGGAGAAGCGCATGGAGATGCTCGACGAGCTCCTCTCGCACGGCGCGGACCCCAACGTCCGCGGCTGCGACTGGCCGATCGTCATGGGGAGCCAGAACCCGGAGGTCCTCCGGAAGCTGCTCCCGCACGTCCCCGACCCGCGCGCCTTCAAGGGCCTCATGGAGCGCGCCGTCGTCGCGGACGAGCTCGAGTGCGTCAGGCTCCTCCTGGAGGCCGGCGTGTCCGTCGAGGACAAGAACGGCGGCGTCTTCTCCCCCCTGACCACGGCGATCCGCGAGGACAACAAGGACATCGCCCGCTTCCTCGTCGAGGAGGGCGGCGCCGACGTCAACGAGCCCGGCGAGCACCTCCCCATCGTCAAGGCCGTCCGTCGCTGCCGCGGCGACGACACCGACATCATCGAGATGCTGCTCAGGGGGGGGGCCGACGTCAACAAGGTCTACCGGGGCTGGAACGCCGTCATGCAGGCCGTCGAGAACGGCGACGCGAAGATCCTCGAGCTCCTCGTCGGGGCTGGCGGTGCCGATCTCGAGGCAAGAGACGATGCCGGCCGCACGGTCATGGAGATCGCTGCCGGCCGCGGCTGGGAGGAGTCCGTCGGCGTTATCCTCTGGGACGGCAAGGTCAAGGCGTGAGTCGTTGACTCGGCTGTCCTGGCTGCGCTAAACGCCGAGCCCGCCACGCTGCCGACGGCTGGGCTATACCACTTCATTTCCGGCCTTCCATTTCATGGACGTGTGCGAAGTACGGAGAACTGGTTGGGCAACTGGGGTTTTGTTTGTATATGAAAAGGTTCACGATATCCTTCCGTTTGTATGTCCGCTGCATGTTACGCAGGTCGTTATTCTTCGTTTCAACATTGCCCCATTAGGCCACGCTTTTCTCCTTTCTCAACTCTTAACTGATGACCAATATACCTTTGATACAGACTCTGTCTAATTAAGCTCTACAATCCGCAATATGACGACCGTGCGAACCACCAGACCTTTTCTGGCAAGCTACTTGTGTAAATACCTTCTACACAATCAATACAAACGATCCGAACATGCAAGTTTCATCGCGTAACAAGGGGCGTTTTGTGGTCCGTTTGGGAGAGCTTCGCTCACGTGGGGAAAGGTCTACCTCGGTGTAGAAGTAGATGCTGTTGAGTACATATGAAAACACAACTCGGCGCGAAACACGCCTCAGTTTTGTCATCCTCCTGCGCGTTACGTGACTGGTTTATAGCAGTTATTGCAGAGTTTCAATCATCAAGATGCACTAGACCAATATTCCAGAGCTCTGAAATCATTGGCCGAGGAGTCAAGATCATTTTGATTCTGCGCCGTGAGCGTGGTTCTCATACACAACTTCTGACGTTTCTCGGAGCTTTTACAAAACGGCGCCGCAGCGTCATTCAGCAGGCTTGACTGACTGACGGTCCCTGAACAAGTTGCCCGGGTCATAGTCCTTCTTGATCCATTCCAGTCTGTTCAGACTGCTCCCGTAGTACAGTCTCGGCGCGTCGGTGCTGGAGAGCTCCGAATCCGGATAGTTCGCGTACATGCCCCAGTCGCTGCTCGCCAAGCCGTCCGTGATGCTCTCTCGCAGACCCTGCAGGAACGAGTACCCGTCGCTGGGGTACGTCCCAGAAAGCAGGGCGCTGTCCTTGAATTGCCACAGCAGCATCTTGCTCCGATGGGGGTACGCCGCGTCCACGGGTTTCGAGAGGGCGGAAAGCTCGCCCCCGTGGAGGTTCATGTGGACGAACCACGTCCGGTCGTGGGAGAACCCGGTCTCGGCCACGGCGTCGACAAAGGATTGGAGATTGGCTCTGGTCAGGGCAGGTGTCGTGAGGCTCGTCGCGTGGGAGTTGTCGTGCTGAGAGCGAGGTCGTCGTGAGCGTACGAACCGAACAACCACTAAATGTGAATATAAAAAATGCGCTTCTGCTTACCTCGTCGTAGTCGGGAGCGGTGATGTCGATCTCGTCGACGCCGCCGTAATGCCTGACGAAGTCGATCCACCCGACCGTCTTCGAGCTCG
The DNA here is from genome assembly GCA_036785465.1 of Colletotrichum agaves. Classification (NCBI taxonomy): domain Eukaryota; kingdom Fungi; phylum Ascomycota; class Sordariomycetes; order Glomerellales; family Glomerellaceae; genus Colletotrichum; species Colletotrichum agaves. Next base: position 3,271 of record JAXISO010000439.1, on the reverse strand, counting down.
AGACCTCGGCCCCCAGCGCGGCGAGGAGCGGTCGGATCGCCTCCCGGAACCCCGCGTCGCCACCGACGTACGCGCCGTGGAGGTAGTAACCGTCGTTGTTCAGCGTGGCGGCCATGGTCAGCTCCGCCGGCATCCCCTCCGCGAAGCTCTGCGCGTCCGAGAGGACCCGCGCGGCTTCCCGGGCGTCCCAGGCGAGGTCGATGTCGAAGTAGGTCAGTTCCTCGGGCGCGGCGAAGGTGTCGAGCTCCAGCTCCGCGACGACGGCCACCGACGAGCCGGCGCCGCGGACGCCCCAGAACAGGTTGGGCCTCTCGGTCGCCGAGCAGCGCGTGACGGTGCCGTTGGCCAGGACGACGGTCGCGCCCTTGACCCAGTCCATGGCGAGCCCGTATTTCCTCGTGACCATGCCGTGGCCTCCGTGGAGGGCGTGGCCGCCGATGCCGACGCTGCGGTAGAGAGAGAGATTCAGTCAACGCTCTCCCGTCGCGCCACCCCCGGAGGTGTGTTCGCGAAAGTCGGTACTGACCCCGGACATGTGCCGTGAGATATGGCCCTGCCCTTCTTGTGGAGCTCGGATGCCACGTGGCCCAGCCTGGCGCCGGCTTGGACCCTGGCCGTCGTGCCCTCGACGGCGACCGAGTACATGCGGTCCAGGTTGACCACCAGGTGCCCGTCCTCGCCGCCGAGGCCCGCAGAGACGTAGCTGTGCCCTCCGCTCTTGGCGTTGACGTTGACGCCGTGTCTCGCCCCGCAGGATACCGCCGAGGAGATCTGCTGGACCGTGGTGGGCGCGGCGACGATGAGCGGCCTCACGGGGACGCGCCTGTTGTAGGGAGCGATGGAGGGGCCGACGGGAACGGAGGCGGCGCGGAGACAGGTTGTGAGGTCGTCGAGTTTCGAGGCACGCGCGACGAGCGCTGCCTGGAGGAGAAGACCAATGCTCAGATGCATTTTCTTCTTTTCCTTTTTTTGGTTAACGCTTGTCTTCAACGCGCTTTATTGGAAGACCAGGAGCGATGGAGCTGGCTCTTCTTCAGAGTGGTCTCGATTCTTAAGTATGTGTCTGCGCGTTCCCGTCGTACTGCCAGGAAGTGCCGAAGGAGGCGAGAAAGTCGACCCATCATCACGTCGATCGGGCAAACGACATGTTCAGTTTTTCCAAGCCAACGACAATCACTCTCACCCGGTGGTTGCAGAAGCCTCATTCAACTCGCAGCTGAGCATTTGTTCTCCTTTTCCGCAGTAAGCTGAATGGTCCGCCTCATTCACTTTGGTCTGTCATCCCTGTATGTCAGCTCGTATATGCGTGTCTTACCACTCCACATTCTATTCGAGACGACAGTCTTACAACTCCTTCAATCTTGGCTGCAGCAACGTCTACCAACCACAGAAGCTTTTCGGGTACGCGGCTTAACAGCGGATAACCAATCATAGCAACCTGTAGTAGTCAGCCAACGCAGAAACGAGTCGAATTTGCTCAATAGAGTATGTTTCCTTTCAGGAGTCTCTTTAAAAGACTAGGGGGATTTTAGTAGATGTGATTATCTTCTTTTTCGGCCTTCCAGTTGTCCCAAATCCCTTCGATTGCAGTCACGACGTGGTCTGGGAGAGGCCCGTTGGAGATGGGTTTGATATTCCTCAAGTTTGGTAAGCAAACCTCCTGCTTCAAGCAATCTCGCTTGGAGGTATGTAAATGCGTACCTGTCAAGCTGAGACACTCAGCCTTCATGATAATATGCCCACCCAAGGGCTGCTTCGGTCGATGTGAATCCCGGACTCTCGGTTGTTTTGCTCAAGTGGCGCTTATCATGTCTGGCGACAAACTAACGAAAAAGAAAGGGGAAAATAAGCTGCCGGAGCAGGAAAAGGACTCTTAAGAGACTAGTTCAATTATGGTGTAGTTGTGATGATTCTTCTTTATGAGGTAGGTGGGGGAGAGGTAGCTAAGTAAGGGTTCTAGTTATGGGCCTACTTATATAAGGTGCCTAATATACCCCTGGTAAAATGAAAAAGTAATGTCCTTATTATATATAGTTTTTCTAAATTAATTTATATAATTTTAACCCTTTCCTTTTATAACTCTATTTTCTTATTTTAATTCTATTTTAATTAATTCTTTACTATATATTTACTTTATTATTATTTATATATAGATTATTAGTATTTTTAGGTTCTAGGTTATTATTATAATTAGTACTAATAACTATATTTTATAGGATTTAAGTATTATAGGCTATAAAATTTAGAATATTAAAATAATTATATTATAAGTTAATTTATTTAAGTATTTTTTATATATTTTAGAGTTAAGTATAATATATACTTATAGTTCTCTTATTCTTAATTATAGTTTAATTTATATTAATAATTTATTTATAAATAATTATATATAAATATATAATTCTAGCTCTTATTATAATAGGTTAATTACTTAGTATTATAATAAGTTTATTATTAATTACTTTCTTTTTTTTATATTTAGTAAGCTTAATATAAGTATTTAAAATAATAAAGAGTTTTATATAGAAATATAAATAATAAATATAATTCTTATATTTATATAAATAGTATAATTTAAGATTTATTTTTTTATATTTATTTTTAGTATAGTTAGGTTTATTATACTTTATATAAATAATCTTCTAACTAATTTTTCTAGCTCTTATATTTATAATACTATTCTATTTAATGTACTAGTTATAATAGTTAATTATAAAATTAACTTTTTTAGAATTTATGAATTTCTTCTTTAATTAATTATTTTTTCTTAGGATTATAATATTAATACTATAGGCTCTAATTATTATAATTACTATTTATTCTTTATTTAGGATAAAGTTTATATTATTAGTATGAATTATATTATAAATAATAATATTAACTTTAGTACTTATAGAATTATTAATAATTTTAAAAGTAATTTTAGACTTTATAAAGTTATTAGTATTAATTATATTTTATTCTTAGAGGTATTTAGTAAGTTAAGTTATATATAGGATAATTATTATAAGAGTACTTTATTAATTTAGGTTTAAGTAGGAGGGGAACCCTTAAATAAAGAGGTGGAAAATAAGGTAGAAGATATAGTTTTAATTTATTAGGTTTATAATACTTATATAAATTTTTTATTCTTCTTTTTTATTAATATTAATAATAAAAGAGTTTAATTTACTTTCTTAAATATAGAGAGTATATTTAATTTCTCTTTTAAAGAACTTATTAAAATTATTATTCTTAAGTTTTAAGTCTATATAACCCTTATAAATATAAT
>JAXISO010000438.1:0-23605 GCA_036785465.1 Colletotrichum agaves | reverse complement strand
GAGAGCCTCACGCACCACCGAGGCGTGGGGGGGAGGGGGGTGTGTGTGTTATTTTCCGCTGAGGTTTTTCTTGGGGTCATCTGCCATCTGCCTGATCCTGCCTGACTAGTTGAGGCGCGGTTCTCCATACGTCGTGAGATTCACACCGAAAGAGATCCACCGTCAGGGAAAAGAAGTGCGAAGCGGGAAGAAAAAGTGCTGGAAAGGATTGGGGGATTTCTGCTGCCTGTTTTGCACATTGAAAGGTGTATATATTACAGACTTGATTCGCCGTCGTCCCGTCCAGAATGTGCCATCTAAGCCATCTCCTTCGCAACCTCTTTAAAATTCGAGCTGCCGAATCCCATCCGTCTTACTATATCCCGAGACCAGTCTCTTAACTTCATCCTTCAGCCACCCGTCCGTCTACCCGTCACCACCCCATCATGCCCTCCCTAGAGCTCCAGCCGCGGCACCAGGACTTCGACAGGTCCGCCCTCGCGGTACTGCCGCCTTCGCCGACGGCCTCCTACCACAGCAGCTGCGACGGGGCTTCGGACGCGGGAGCCCGACACGCCGTACGCAAGCCGTCCGTCGCGACAGGGGAGACCGAGGCGTGGGTCCCCGACATGTTCACGTCCATCCTCTCCGTCGAGCCCGTGCAGAACGCCCACTACGAGCAGGTCAAGAAGGAAGCCGACGCGTGGATTGCCGAGTAACTACGAGCCCGAACGCTTTATCATTTGAGACGGGACGCTGACGACAGGGGTGCCATCTGAAAAAAAAGAACGCTAGGCATGACCGCGAAGCAGAGGGCCAAGAACGCGGTCGCGGACTTCACGTACCTGGTTTCCTGGTGGGCTCCGTGCTGCGACGCCGAAGCCCTCCGGACCATGGTCGACTGGCAGAACTGGGCCTTTGCCTGGGATGATCGTGAGTAGAAAGACGGCCCGGCCCGGCCTTCCTCGACGGTCGAGAGTTGCTCACCCGGGGACGTTTCGACAGAGTTCGACGAGGGTCACTTCAAAGAGGACCTCCACGGAGCAGCTTGCAACATCATTCACATGACGTCTTTGTTGGATGACTGCCATCCCCTCGTGTCTCGGGACGACGACCCCATCGCATACGCGTTCCAGTTGAACTGGCGAAACATTCAAAAGGTGCGTTCGCCGCGAGCCTACTCCGTTGCTATGCTCGATGCGTCTGTCGTACGGAAGGGACTAACTCGAAACCTCACACAGCGCGCGTCTCCTGGTACGTGAAAGCACGTCATGACCTTGACTTCAGGGGGGGGGAGAGGATGAGGATTTGCTAACAAGTCGCAACTCAAGTGCTCCAACACCGTTATAAAACCTGTAAGCCGCGGCCGTCTTCAACACCATGTCTGCCGGAAGATCCATAGCTAAAATTGACCCAACGCAGACCTCAAACATTACATGCTTGGCGTCCTGGGCCAGGTCAACTCCCGGAAGCTGCACGTCAGCGACCTTACCATTGAAGAATTCCTGGTGTTCCGCCGGGGCACCATTGGCGTCATGCCGTGCACCGTTCTCGTCGAGTAAGTCGGGCGAGCCTGAGGATAGCTACGGGGAGATGCGGGACTGACGCAGGAATCGGCAGATACGCGCTCGGGATCGAAGTCCCGGAACACATAATCAACCACCCGTCAATCAAGGCTTGTCAGGAAGTAGCAGTAGACTTGGTCCTTTTGTACGTTGACCATCTGTGTGGCGTTGCATGCAAAAAGTGCTAATACGAGACGCAGAGACAACGATATTCTCTCATATAAGAAGGACGTCGTAAGTCCCAAGCCCCCCCCAAACATGCGCGCATCCGAGGCAAGAAAAACGTCAGGCTAACGTAAACCCCCACCCACCGAAGATCGAAGGAGAAGACCTGTCCGTGATCGGGATCCTTCGTTCTCAGGGCCACACCCTCCAGGAGGCCATGGACGAGACGGGCCGCATGATCGAGGCCAGGTACCGCCGCTGGTACGAGGCCCTGGCCCAGATGCCCACCTGGGGCTCCAAGCACGACCGCGTGGTGCTCAAGTACCTCAACGGCATCCGCGATATCGCCCTGGGCAGCCTCTTGTGGAGGTAAGGAACCCCCACCCCCGGTCTATCCCCACCCGGTCTATGCACCGGCTCATCCGACCCCGAAACGCTGACGATGATGTTTCCCCGACAGCTTCTGGACGGGCCGATACTTCGACAAGGAGGAGGGCGAGCTCCTGCGGGAGACTCGTCTTCTGCGCTTGCCCGTCCGCAACCCGGGTATGGCTGTGTGCTAGAAGCGTGACGAGCTTTGTGTTTGAGTATTGTTGTCTGGGAAGCCATGAGCATTTCTTCCTCTCGGCTGGGCCGAATGAACCCGTAGAAAAAAAAAGTTCCCCTTACGCTGGCAGATATACTGCGGTCTACTTGGATACAACGGCGTTTGGGTTTCACGGGGATATTGTTGAGATTTGCGAACGCTGAATAGAGAGCCGCTAAGCAAGACCACCGATAGATAGTCAGAATGTAGACCTCTTTTCTCAGACAATAACTTGAGTTGTACGCAGCGTCACTTGTCTCGTTGTTCCCAAGCACGTCGTCACGAGCCTTGTACTCCTTCGAATCAGAATGATTCAGTCTCCGCGATCTGTTGTTATCTGGAGGTAGAGTTGGCCTGGACAACAGCACATGTTCGTCCAAACCCGCCATCGAGGATCATAAGCCTCATGATCTCCGTGGGACCGCGACGCGTCAAGCCGAAGCCTTCACTTCCACGCCGTCTTAGCCGCCCGTATGGTTGTTGTTCACTGATGGTTCTGACGGGGGGACCAAAGACACCTACCTCTGCATGCTCCGCCCGATGCTTCAACGGATCCCTCTTTGCCGTCATTGAGTTCCCAACCCTGGTCCCTAGTCGCTATCGGAACTCTACCGCGGTACGTCCAAAACGCCAGTTCGAAAATAGCCTTCCTCGTCACCCCGGCCAAAATCGTCAGCTGCTCGAATTCAACCTTGGCGAACGTCTGAGTAAGCAGCTTTCGCAGTGCATTGGTAGACCAGTTCAAGACATCAGACGACGACCGTGAATCTCCCAACGGGCCCCCCCTCCCCCGATCAAACCTGACAGCCAATCTGGGACATCGTTCTGTCGTTTTCAATCAAGATAGCATTAACTGTCCCGGCAGACTTCCTACGGAACGCCTTGAAGCCATTGCAACACCCATCGCGGCAATCCTTTCTAACCCGAGCATCTCAGCTCAACACAGACCTCCAAAACGCCAACTATGTACCGCCACGGCTTAAGCGGACCAACACCCGGAATACCATGCACCCACAATGCCGTCCTCGCAGGCTCCATGCCGCTTCCCCACTGAGAAAAGACTAAACAAGACACCAATCACACAAGGGGATCGATGATCCCGACTTTCTGGGAAACACCAGACTCACGAACCAACCGATCCCCCCCCGGGAGAAAACCTTCGCGAAACAAGCCCGCCACCCCGCAAAAGACACCTCAGAACGTTATTCATCAGCTGATAGTCTACAAGCCCGGAAGGTAAACTTTGCCAAGATATTTGTATCCTTGAGATTGGTTATGCCCTCGCCCAAGGATTACCTTTTTTTCCACCGAGCCTTCCAATTGCTTCCCCGTTCATGACATCTCCCCCCCCCGTCTGTGCGAACACCTTTTGCCCGACGTGACAGTCTGCCGCTCCCATCAGTCACTTCCCCTACCAATGGAAAGCATGAACAAACAACAAGACGTGATGATTTCCCCGCCCGCCGTCTCATAATAGACTTCCCTCGCCTCATAAAGGAAGAAAGAAAAAAAAAACATCTAAACACCAACAGCATGACAACCCCAAACCGAGCAACTCTCCCAGTCCCCTGTCCGCGGCCTACCAACAAGGTTCAACCCGTAATCTCATCTCCACGTGCCGTGGGGAAAGAGAGAGAGAGGGAGAGGCGGGGAGGGGGGACAAGGTCGTAGCCACCGCACGTGCATCTACTGAGATGAATCAACCTTCCATGCGTCCTTCTTTCATGCCCTCCTTCACCTCACAGCCAATCACCGTCCCTCTTGTGACGAAGATCTTACTATTCGCGAACCCCAGACAACTCTAGACAACCCCCGCCCCCGCCCCCGCCCCATCCCCCTTTTCCCTCTTTCCACATTTACCTCCCTGGTGTCAGATGCGAGTACGACCTCCACTAGGCTCAAGGACTGTAGCGATAGGTCGGGAGCTCCCGGAGCGTCCTCCATGAACGCGTGTCAAGGTTCGACGTGGCGAACGACGTGCTGGTGGGCTTGGTAATCGCCCGGGACGTGGATGCTTTTGCCGCGGGTCTTGGCTTGCGAATACCTTCGGGTGAGTGCTTGGTTCGGTAGCGCAACTAGGCAACGCAACTCGGTAACGCAACTCTACAGATGTGATCTTGGTTCTGGCACCGGTCACAGGGTATAACAAACATCATGAGTGTCACCTGATGAGGCTAGATCGAATTCGATCAGGTTGAGTAAACTTCATTTGCTCAATATTCACACAGCGGGACAATATCGTCCAGGTATATCCAGTAAACAGTGTACAAGAACGCCAAAAAGGGAGGTAACTAACCACGGCTGCTCTTGAATCTCATGAGCGATCCTCGCCGTATTCCAGGATCCTGAACCATCCCGGGATGTGTAAATGCACCGTATCGCCAAATACCCAACATACATGCTTTGGTTTTTGTGTTTGCACCCAAAATCCGCAATCATCAGAAATGGAAGCGAGCTCGGAAAACGAGACAGCCAAAACACGGCACTCCACATTCTTCATCATAGCTTCCGCAATATTCCTCCTCCTGACCTAATTTCTGCATTATTGCTTTGTAGTCATTGTCGTCGTGCGACTTGAGGCAGTGACTCGAGCCTGAGCTCCATGTTTGGACGCTGAATCTCCAGACTCCGACTGGGCGCTCGTCTGCCACCTGGCGTTCGGGGGTGAGCGACGTTGACGCGACCGCCGCGCTCTGAAATGCGTGCCGGTCCCTCGTCGGAGTCAGAGTCCTCTTCCGGTCCGTCGTAGCCGTAGTCCGCGAGTCGCGTAAAGTAATCTGCCAGTCCGTCTACACTGGGGGTCCCGACGATGACGTCGTACTGCGGCGGCGGAGTCTGCGCCGTCTGGTTCTCGGCCGGGGGCGGAGGTATCTCGGCGTCGAACGCGGGAGGATTGTACGAGGGCACGCGAAGTAGGTGGATGGGCCGTGCCTGGTTGTCCATCGGATCCACTGAAGTCTGGGAGTTGGGCGGCGAAGACCGGCCGCCGCCTGGCGTGGTAGTGGGTGACGAAGGCAGGTGAGCGGCTTGGGGCGGGGCGGGGAGTTCGGCCGCCGCGTCTGCGACTGTGAGAGCGCCGGTGGACAAGTTGTTGGGTGATCCTTCGGGGGGGCCAGCGATGGTTGTGGCGTCAGGGCATCCGCATGAAGTCTGGCGACTCTGGGTGAGGCAGCTATCCGGACCGGAGTACTCTGGCAGAGCAGTGTTGGCTTGCGTGGCGCGGCAGTTGAGAACGGTGAACGGCGAGTCAATGCTGATCTCGAAGTGACGGCGCTTGGTACCGGTAGGATCTTCGGGGTCGATGCGAGAAATACGCATGACGATCTGCATCTTGTTAGTCGACGCTCTGGAATGGCATGAGAGGCCGATCTTACCTTGATCCAGTGGTACACGTTGACATTCTTCCAACTGCAGTCGGGATGCAAACGCAACTGCTTGTCCTTGGCCATTGTATCGCACGTAGGCAGCTGAACATTCATCTCAATCTCAGTAGAGCCCCAGTAGCTCTCCAAACCCAGGTCCAGATCGCCCAAGATGTTGTCGACCGGTTCGGGGAGGGGTTCTGGCATCACGCCATGACGAGAAGCGTCGGCAGCGCGACGCATCGATGCAGCCTCACGGGCCTCCCGGCGTTGCCGAGGTGTCAGCTCCCCACCGTTGAGAACGCGCACATCCGACGATGCGTATGCAGGATCCAGCGGCTTTCCGGCAGTCTTCTCGAGAAGAAGAATTTTCCTGCCCGGGTCTTTGCGTGTGACTCTGCGGTCGTTTGTCCAATACTCAATTGACTCCGTCACAAAGACCTTGAGCTTGTGCACCTGAACCTTGGCAAGCGGAGTGAGTTTGAATGCGATTGGAATCTTGGTGCCGATAGGAAACGATTTGCCGGAGATGATGATGTCGTAGTGGAGTTGATCTTCCCATTGACGACTGATCGAGATGGGTTCTGACATTTCGAGTGAGAGCTGATCTGGTACGCGCACAATCGAGACTTCCTTGGAGCCGTGCAAGTTGGGCTTGAAAGCGCCGGCGCGCTCAACAGTCGCCTGCAATTCCCACTTCACAGAGCCATATTGTAGCTTAGTCGTCTCGAGCTGGTGGTGGTCGATTGGGAGTTCGAAATTGTACTCGTAGGTGCCAGGGTAGAACACCTTGTACCCCTTGGCCTGGGCATTTGGGTTGTCGCCCTTGCCGAAGCTGCGTGACTGGTTGGACTGCAGGGAGAGGCGCTTCAATTCCTTGGCCGTGAGACCTTGCCTGTTGTTTGGGGGTACCGAGAGCAGCGACGGGGAAATGGAGTTGCGTGGCGATCCAGATGCGAGATTTGTCGAGGACGAATTCGAGGAGCTGTTCTTCAAAACGTATTGGCATTGGTTGCCGTAGTCGGTTTCCCATCCGTCGTTCATAGCATTGAAGAAAGTCAGGACCTGTGTCCGCAACGACTCCTCCTCGTACAGGTCAACTTTTAGCGGGGGAATTCCCTCGGGCCATTCCGTCCGCGCCTTGCCTACCAGCTTCAGACTGAGTCCCTTGATCTTGACGTTCTTCGTCACTTTCAATTGCAGCTTCCCGCGAAGCAGCGCCGTCCCGCCTTGCGAGTGTTGACGATGGCCGTCGTGCTCAAATCCGGTAAGAAAAATGTTCGGTTCGGCCATGAGGATCGAACAGCTTACGCCGCTACCGTGTGCGACGGGCTTGGGGATTTCTGTGACCATTGATGTCACATTGCTCTTGGCGCTCCGGACCGACATCAAACTGCTTCGTTGACCGGGTGTGTTGTAGGCAGCGCTGATCAGAGGCGGGCGCAAAGCCTCGGCCATGGCTGCTGATCGTAAAGCCATTGTATCCTCCTCCGGGACCACCAAATCTAGTTCTCTATATGTAGAGAGTCTGTTGAGTATGCTCGCTGCTCTGCTGGGCGGTCTGGAGAGTGTCGCCGTTGATGCACGCGATGTCGACCGGCTTGGAACTTGTTTCTGGGAGAGCGAGAAGAATTGCTTGATGCTAAATTTGAGTGATGTCTTTCCCAACGAAGTTGTGGTTTGCGACACCGGTTTTTTCGGTTTCCTCCTCTTGGCCGGGCGGTCCGGTTGGGGTCTGAGTTCGTGGGGTACGAAGCCCGAAGGCCAAGAAGTTATGTGTATTGATCGCGGTCTAACTTGGCGTGCGCGGATTGGTGGCGTCGGTAATCGGCTTTGCTGTTGTTGTGGAGTTGGAGGGTCGAGGAGGTATCTGGGGCAATAGTAGACGCCGCCTCGAGTGGATGTTGGAATCCAGTTTTCCGTTCGCCGAGATCGCTCCGAGTCTGTCATGGTCGGCATTGTTAGACGCTGCGGGCTGCAAGATTCGTGAACATGGACGAGTGGCCGAGTGACAAAGAAAGCCGCATTCACTCAGACTCAGGCTTTGGGAAGGGGGGCGTGGTAGGCCGGGTATATAAAAAAGGAAAAAAAGCACAGGTGTTATCGACGAAGCATTGAAAAGTGTGGTGGTAAGAGAAGATTGGCTCAGGAACAGTGCAGTAAGTAGGGAGGAATAGTGTCTTGGGTACAGGGCCAGATTAGATGCATGAGCTCGTTCTATGCGCTGGCAAAAAGCAAGTGAGGGTATCCATAGGAAAAGGAGACGTGTGGTGTAGGTCGGGTCCAGGAGTGTCGAGCATCGAGGACTAGTTCGGGATGATGGGGGTTTGAGAGGGATATGCAGGGTTGGCCGTGATAGTGATGTGCGGTGATGGGATGGGACGCCGAGCGGTGCGAGCAAACACACAACACAGGAGAGACAGGCATGGGCATAAGAAATGGTACCCGCGTCTGGAAAAGGCGAGGTTCAACAGGATGGAGACGGCGCTAGGCGGGACGAGCCAGGGAAAAGCAAGTAGAAAGGTATTGCGCATCTCAGTTGAGGTGGCACAAGAAGCAGGACGTACCGACCGATGTGATCAGAGAGTCAGGCGTGCATGCGATCAGTCATTGAAAGCCGGGGGGCCTTAATCCATTCCCACCCTCGGACCTCCTGATGGGAGTGGGAAAAAAGCAAGAAGCTTGAGCTGAATTTGGCGGAGAAGGCAATTTTTAGTTGCTAGGTACAACCGGTATGCTGCGAGAAGAGGTCAGGAATGGGCGTGCTGCTGCGTATGGGTAACGGAGCTGATGGCGGTACGTGGAGGAGGGAAGAGAGATCAGAAGGGGGGAGGGCAGTAACAGTGTGTGTGTGTGTGTGTGTGTGTGTGTGTGTGTGTGTGTGTGGGAAGTAGATTGTTCGTGATAGGCTTCAGTCCACTCGAGCAGAGAGGCCAAGTCTAGCCGGACGGGATGGTGATGGGGGATGCCACGAGGGGAAGGGCAGCAGAAGCAACACGCAGAAGCAACACGCAGACGCAGACGCAGACGCATACGCAGAAGCAAGAAGCAGCGGCAGCAGTAGCAGCAACTCCAGAAGTCCGGACCAGTCAAGCTCCGTCCGTGTTGGCTCCATGTCTCACGTTATGCCTTCTGACTGCCTCAGTGAGGATAGGATGGGAGCCCCGCGCGCAGCGCCACAAGTACCGTAACCCACAGAAGCCAGAAGCCTGGGGGAACTGTGAGCGCCAGCCTGAGGGACGGACTCGAGCCGACGAGTGAGGCGTGGGCAACAGGGAAGATGTCGGCAACGAAACGAGGGGGAATGGAGGGGCAGCGATGATTGTCGTTGGGGGGCAGTGGGAGAAGAGATGCGAGGCAGAAGACGATGACGAGCAGTTGATTTGCCCTTGTCGGCCAGCGTGGAGACAGATTAAGAGAGTGTAAAGGCAAGGCAAGCTTGTGGAGAGTTCTCCAGAGTCGGATGAGTCCAGCAGGGCGGCCAGAAAAAGACCAGCCGAAGCGGTGTACAACAATGAGAATGGACCCAAAGCCAGGGCTACTCACAGCAAGGCCAAGTACGGCGGGGATTGCGTTGCAACGGTATCCTCGATTTACCGCTGCTCAGTTTACCGGACTTGCAAAGTGGGAATTGGCCTTTGTCGGTCGTGTCGCGCACTCGCCTCGCACTGCAGACGGGATTCCGTAGTGGATTGGCTTGGCTGCTGCGACAGCGGCCTCGGGCTGGCTTGCTGGACTTGTGCAAGGATGATGTCGGCCCCGCGGGGGGGGGGAGGGAGAGCACCTGCGACGCGGTCGCGGTGAGTGCTGTCCAGAATGCGGTCTACGCCCCGTGTCCTGTATCCTCGGAGGGATGGACTTGCGCTCGTTCTCCTGCGGGAGAGAAATCGGGGAAAGGCTAACGGGGGGAAGTGGGCGGAACGGACGGTCTGCCTTTCTGTGCTCGCAAGAAAAGACGAGGCGAAGGTCGAATATGGGACGGGATGTTTGGGAGATGAGGGGAAGAAAGGAAAGAAGTCGGTATCGCAGGTGGGCAGCAGACAAATAGGAAATACCTTACGATGGCGGACGAGGCGGGATAAGATGGAATCGTGTGTTGATGGTGTGTGGGCTTAGTGGAGAGTATGAGAAGAGGAAGGATACTGACTGGTGTGTTGTTTTGCTGGACGTACGTAATGTAAGAAGCCCTATGATGGAGTTTATGCTGGCCGGAAATACTGGAAGAGACAGACGGTGATGGGGATTGATAGGACAGGACGGAGCAGCGAGAGCAAGAATACGCAGGTCTGTGTTGTGTTTGAAAAGACGTAGCCGATAAAAATGACCACAAAAGCCATTGGCAAGAGACAACAGACAGACATGGATCAATACCAGATGCAATACGTAGTGCACATCAAGTCCCAAGACCAGTCCAGTCTGGGCACTCCATTGTCGTGAGTACGCTTTTCCACAGTTCCTCTGTCAGGTTCTCATCATTCGGGCGAGTGGTTCCGGCAGTGACTGCGACTAGGTAGGTAGACCGTAGAGGAAAAGACACACTATTGCTGACTGGCTCGGGACCGGATCCCAGGTGGACTCCTGGTTCAACTTCGTCGTCACTCAGCAAACCACACTGACCAAGATACCGGCCTCTGAGATAATCTGAGGAACCTAGGATCGATCTATGATGTATTCATCGAGTATAGGCCCATTTTTTTGGTTTTTTTTTTTTTCTTTTTTTCTTCGTTTTATTTCCCGCGTTTTTTTCTCAAATCTGTTGTCCGCACCTCTCCACCATCAGAACAGCGCCAGGCGCCTGAGTTTGTGATTTGTAGTGTAGGCTGGCTGGGTTAGCCGGTTGGGCCGCCCCTGCATTTTTTTTTTTGGACCTGCGCCTCTTCGGCTGCGAGAATTGGCAAGTGCTGAGAGTGCCGACGGGGTCGTTCTCTGTCTTCAACACCTTCTCAGACCAGAGAGTTGGCTGTGAGTGAGCAAGAACTGAACCTCCGTGATCAACAAGAGAACGGCCTACCTTAGCTGTGGTCCGTATTCGTGGTAGTGTGGCTGGTGCCTACCATAGTAAGAGAGAATTGAAGTCGTCCAGTGTCAGTTGGCGGCACCTCAGTATGCAGTACCGCCCTAACGTGCGTCGGGCCTCCGGAAGATGCATGTACGCCGAAGTAGACGGTACGCGGTGCTCCGAAAAAACTTCGTCCGGCAACCCTCGACTTTGGGTCGTAGATTCGGGGCACCCCCTGCATGTTTGGCACAATAAGCTCGCAGGCACTGCCCAGAGAGGATGAAGGGAGATGCTGCCATCGAAGGGCATATCCGCATGCGATATCAGGCAATGATTCTCTTCTCATTCGCGGGCGAAACAAGCCATGATGATGTCGCGGGGCGCACGCTGGCCGATGTTGCCGACTTCTAGAAAAACTTGAAATGAGATGCAACGCAAGGCTTCCGACGTAAGGATTTCTGGCATTGACATCTCGTTGTCATGCCGCGACCAACGTCTCTCCCCACCCCCCTAAACCCTCATGTGCCGAGTCACCGCGTCTATTCCGTGTTAGTGTACTCGTAGCTTCAATTCTGTGTGCCATTTCCGATAGATCGACACGACCAGGCACCAAGGTGGTTAGGAGCTGGTTGGCAGTCTCCCAGCGCTGCCGAGCTCCGGCATACGTGCCGGCAGCCGGACGGAGTTTTTGCCCGCCAATGGCTGGGCAGTTGATGGGTGATGGCCAATAGCAAAATGATTCCTGGGCGACTTCGCATTGCAAGAAGCCACAGCAGCAGATGCAAGCGACAGTGGCCACCAAACAACACTAGGCTTGAGCCGAGGGAGACATTTACAGGATACTGTGAAGCCCAAGAAGTCCAAGGCCAGACCCTGGTAGGCAAGTCCTGTATTGCCCATTAGCTGCTCCGCGCCGGGGTCATTAGCCACACTGGGGCGCACTCTCTTGCCGATCCTGAGGCGGGGTGCCACGGAGACGGTGAAGGCCTGACACTTGACAGGTCGGAAGGCGTGGAACGAAGGAAATCAATCGGAGGCCTCGAGAGGCCCAGTCGTGCGGCGCCAAACGGTCTCGTTTCACGTCGCACGCCCGTTTGCATCATGGTGCTTATTCGTATCCCGCTCACTTGCATTGAGAAGCAATCTCTGCCATCTCAACTCTAGTATTCCAAACCGAAGAGGTCCGCCTTCGCCGGGCTACCCTAAAGAAGTCGCATTGAAAGTGGCGGCTGCGGTCTGCAACAGGGAGCCGCGCAGTACGAAAATTCATTCCGACGTTGGGAATGGCTCGCCTCTGCAATCACTTTAAAGAAGAAGAGTCAGGAACAACGTATTGAAGTAGTTCAAAGACCACACACTCCAGAGTTCTTGACAAGGCCTATCCCAGTTTGGCCGTCAGATAATGGCAGGCCACCAGTCGTTTGAGCGGTGCAATGGCAGGGCGAACGATGGATATCCATTCAACGCGGTCTTGGTATCCCAGTTCCTGGCCGAACGCTGAAGCGCTTGTTCTGTGGTCTCAGTTAAACAGATGGCGCATGTGTTGGGTGTTGCTCAATATCGGTTCGATATCGACGGCTTCGCCAATATTCATCTCTCTGGATTTGCGAAGAATTCTTCGTTTACAGAAGTCTCCGCAGCAACGGTCGCACCATAGATTCCGTTGAACCAGTTGCCAAGGCTGCGTACTAACATGGCAGATTTATACACCCGGCTGTGGAGACGCGGAGGTAGGTGTGGTACGCCCAGCGCGGGCCGATGCCAGTGGCAAGCAGCTTAAATGCTGGTGGTGGTGATGTCGCAGTATTGATGACGAGGATAGACGACATGTTAGCCGTCAGGCAACGGATGTTGGCCTAGACGCACCGTCGCATCTTTCGAGATTGAGTAGGCAAGGCAGGGCAAGACAAAAATTGGTTCAGATTGCATGCAGTGTATTGGCCATGCTATGCGTTGTCTCGCACGCGCGAGAGTTGGTAGGGTTGGCATGTGCATGGCGGGTGCATGGTGGGTGCATCATGGCATGAGTCTGCGAGTCAACGGGCGCGAGTCTCGATTGAGTAGTCGAGGGTTGCAAAAGTTGGAGATGTCGTTGGAACTTGGGGGGGCATCCGTCTGACTCTAGATCGAGTGGAAACAAGTCTCTAGCGCGACTTCAAGTTCGACGAGAAACAGTCGTGCGCTTATGCAGCATGTGGATAGTCGGCTGTCAAACTATGCGCGTGGGAGCAGTGCGAGCTGAGCTTACCTGCTGTGGCGCGTGCTTGTAGGATGAGTGTGTCGGGGATGAAAGCCAAAATTGAATACTTGAGGAACGCCTGCGTCATTGTCGATATGCGTCTCTAAGGGAGTGGCTGTTGTTGGCCCAAGTATTAAGCAGAGTTTCGTGCAGGCGATCCGACCCTAGAACCATCAGGCGTAGTAGATATGAGTCCCAGGGATAAGCTCTCTGTCGTCGGATATGCGTCGAGTTGGGTTTATTTTTGCAAAGTTTTTCCAGCTGGCTGCGGAAGCTTCTTTTCAAGAAGAAGCTTAGAAAGGGTTAAAAAAGCGACCAAAAGGGAAAGTGGCCAAGGGCTAAAAGAAATTGGAAAATTGGAAGGCACCCAACCCTGCTTTCCTGCCACGATCAAGATCGACGCCGCTGAGGTCATCAGGAGCTCAACAGTGGGGCCTGGTGAGTCGTGGATTCGTAACCATCTGCAGTGCCCCTGCACCTTCCTACAGCTGCAGAGAGCAGTTGCAATCACGAGGACGGCAGGCACGGGAAGGGCAGCTTCCATATTCTTTCCGATATTCTCCATGAAATCAGGAAGTCATTGCCCGAAATGGACCTCCAGAGATGGGAAAGTAGCAGTTGCGAATCTCAGGTACCTGCCGTCTGTTTTTGTCAGGCCGAATCAGAACGTCACCGCCAATGTCTTCCTCTGAGGTAGCTTCCTATTGTCGTTCGCGCATTATCAACGCAACCGAATGATAATCACCCAGATCCATGGATATCACAACTTCTACTGACTTCTCGCCGCTCCTCCATGTTCAGCCACACGGGGCTTCAACTGACGACCAGCCCAAGGGTGTTCCAGACTACTCTGGACAACTCACCGCAATCTTAGTTCCAGGGCGACGAGCTCATTTGCCCTAAACCACGAACGCTAGTTAAACCGGCCTCTCTGAAGCTGGTCTTGCATCAGAACTGGAGCCTCGATGTACCTGGTATTCCATATGCCCTCATCCTGCAATTTTCTCTCTTCCTCTTTTTCCCTATCATATCACGAGTCGGGCAAAATTCTTGCAAAACCCCTAGCCAGCTGTCTGCTTCTTCTGCGGGGGAAACGTGCCGCCGATCGCGGGGTTTCTCCGACTTGCCAGCCTTATGAATGCCCAATAGGCAGCCTCATCCCACCGCATCCACCCATGCCGGCTCCTCCACCGATCGCCTTCCCCGGCGCAATTCCTTGTCACCGCTTACCTATCAAGCCACAGACCCCTGCTGCCCTTGTCTCCGCTCGCCTCACTTGTGTCATCGAATCCTTCACCCATTCTCTCGGATCTAACGCGCCGGATCGGTAGTTGTCAGCCACCAAATCGATCTCCCTGAAGATCCCGACAAGCTACCTCCCGTCAGCCCCAACCACTGCCGCTAGACGCCTCACTAAGGCACGCAGTTGGCGGCGCGCTGTCCGAGCAGCCCTACTATGGGGCATCGTCGGTCATCAAACGCTGTGCCAGCATGCTTGATGACTACTTCCCCAGATGGGGCGCTAGCCAAGTTGTCTACAGAGTAAGCCATTAGCACAGCACCGAATATCGCCTGCTACAGTCTCCCTCTGGACCGGGCGGTCCGCCCGGCCCGTGTCAAGCACTGCTTGAAGAATCTAGGCTTGTGCCTCCGGACCTCCGGTACCACCGTCCCAGATTTGGCTCCAGTAGATCGGAAGCCCGCTATGTAGCCCACCCTCCCTAACAGGCGGTCCTAGCATGATGGATTCTCAAACATCCTCGCGTGGATGTTTACTTGGGAGTCAGCGTGAGAGCCATGCATTTGCCCCGAAAGGACGGACTGCGTCGGGCCATGCACTCAATGTACTCCCAGGCCGTTGCTTTGAATCTTGAAGCTATTCGTCATGTTGGACCCTGAAGCCGAGTCGTGGCTGCCGCTAAGGTTTTTGGAAATCTCGACATTCTTCGCAGGTTTCAGGGGATACGCATGCATGCTGCTCTGGTCCGCCGCCGTCGCCCGTTCTCGGCCGTGGTCAGGCCGCAGCAGTGCTGCACATAGCAGGACCTACATTTCCATGTCTTGGCTTTGCAATGGCGTCGGTTTCGTGGTGGCGCGAGACCACCAGGTTCTCAGTGATTGTGTTGGAAGGTGGAAGTGAGGTCTCGTCGAATACTCAACATATGCCTCTACTGCCACGGAAGTATGTTCATCCAGTGATGGATGTTCCTCCTTTAACATCCTACCGGTTAGACAAGATCTCTCCCGGTAGGGTGGTCTTTGTCAAGTTCTAAAGTGAGCCGCATCCTTCAACGATTGAGGTTCGTGGAAGCCGGGTTCAAGATGACCCTCATTGAATTTCTGGACTGTTCAAACGCCAGTGGCACGAACATTGGATGGGGTGATGCTGAGAGTCACTCCGTTTATTGCCGTCTCCCATGCCATCCATGTCCGACTCAGCGTTCTCGAGCTGGTCTTTGCTGTACTCGTGGGCATTGTGAGTGGAGTCGTCGCGACGAAAGCCGTCCTCATGTATCGCGCGGTAAAGGCGGTGGAAAAGGCTCCGATGAAGAATGGTGCCTACCAGTGGGGGACACAGGGAAACACTATTTATCTTGTCTCGTCGCCTCTCATCGGCGCCGACGCACGATGACGACCCAGAGCGGGTTTCAATTTCGGGATATCCTAGTCCCCGACGGTGTAGTCCCACGGCCAAGCTGATCTTATCGTCGAGTTTGAGCGTTTCGTGCGCCGATCTATACGTGAACAAACCTATATCCCTGCAAAATAGACCTACTTCGCTGGTGACGAGGAACATCCCACGCCGTAGATCACCGCACGTCGCGTCTAGCCCCTGAAGTCTCCATCTCCTTGAGGTCATCGTGAACAGCGCTCCTTGGCCAGCATCCCTCTTCCTTCGCCGGTTCAAGACCACGAGAAGTCGCACAATCGATGCCGAGGTGGAAACCTCCACCGTAATCTCACCCTCACCTCCCCTCAACAGCCTCCCGGTCCTCTTCGACCCTCTCCTCCCTCCTCCTCCGGAACCCATCCAGAATAAGCCTCATCATCTGCCCATTCGTAGCCGGGATCTCCTTCTCCCCGACCCTCTGCGCCCTCACCTCCTCCTCGGAGGCCCACACGTAATCCTGGTGCTCGTCCGGGTCGATCCTCACGCTCACCTCCTCCTCCTCCTCCTCCTCTCCTTCCCCGGCCTCCTTCACCCTGACCTCGAACGCGAACCGGCAAAACACCACCGTCCCCGTCCGGTTCGTGAACACGCTGCCGGGCTCCTCGTCCGCGCCCTCGCTCACGACCCTCACGACCTCGACCGCCTCGAGCCCGGCCTCCTCCCAGAGCTCGCGCGCGCAGGCGACCAGCAGCGACGCGTCCTCCGGGTCCGCGGCCCCGCCGGGCGTCTCCCACAGGTTCGGCATGCTGTCGTGGGCGGCGCGCTGGAGGAGCAGGATGCGGCCTCGCGGGTCGAAGACGAGGGCGCCCGTGGCGAGGCCGTCCCAGTGCTTTCGGTTCGTCGCGAGCCAGGTCTTGGGGGGGAGGTTGTAGGGCTCCAGAGAGGGTGGGTAGGTGAGGTGGAAGGTTGGCGGTTGCCGTTTTGTCGATGACATGATTGCTCGAAATTTGAGTCTTGTTGTTTTTTTTGCTTTCTTTTCTTTTTTTTCCCTTTTTCGCCCTAGCTGCCGCTGTTGAGTGAATTGAATAGGCGCGTAGAAGCAACGTTGATGAAGCTGACTCGGGTTGAGATTGCAAGACTTTTGAGCGGTGCGATCCGGCTCTTTTCTTTCGCAGCTGACGGGGCGGACTGGAGCCTGGTGAGGCTGATTCGGAGGCTGATTCGGAGGCTGATTTGGAGCAGCTGCTGCCCGCCGATTCGGATGGCTTTATTCGCTCAGGCTGAAAGTCGTGAGAAGAAAGTCTGACCGATGAAACAGGCGGAAAACGCGGGAGATCAACCAATTCGTGGTCCACTGCCGAAGAGAGTCGGCCATTGGCGGGGTTCGCATCCCGGCGCCGTAGCGGAACCGTATGGAGTTGTTCATGTGCGTCCGCCCTGGCGTCTGCCTCATGAGATTCTATTGTCAAGTGCCTCCGATTATTTTTATTTATTTTTTCACATATCTTTTCGCAATCTGATTTTGGATATACTTAGAGTGATAAAATTAGTTAAATCTCGCTCGGCCAAAATGCCGGCGCCACCTGTTGCTACTGGAAAGGGTACGGCCGTCTGGCCAACCGAATAGGCAAAAGTCTCTGGACAAATCCTCGAGGAGGAGGAGGAGGAGGAACATACGGATCATCACCACCCTCAACGCCGACCCTGACGCACGTGAAACGTCTGAATCCTTCCCGTAGGGCCTCTGTGCTGGGCATACGGATCGACCTCGTCTGCCATCGGCGCTCCCTCTATCGCCCGTCCCCAGTCGTAGTGTCCCGGTTCCGCGATCATGGCCCTCACCTCATCAGGACGTGCCTGTTCACCAGCATCGCGGCGCGCCCAAGCCTGCGCGACTTCATCAGCCGGCCGCAATCCGCCGCCCTCTGGCAGTGGCCGAGCGCGGTAGACCCTCTCTCCGCCGCCGCCGCCGCCGCCGCCGCCTTCGCCTTGCCCCATTGGAGCTCCTCCTCCTTCATCCGCGTCGACGTCGAGTAGCTCCTCCTCCTCGCCATCTTCTGCAACATGGTAAAACCGGTTTGGCCTTTCGCAGTCTCTGTGTCGCCCGCCACGCTTCCTCCTCCTCCCCCCCTCCTTCTCGACCCATGCCGTTCTTGACGGGCGCGTCTTCAGGTCCAGCTCGAGGTACTGCGCCACCTTGCCCAGGAAACCGTCGGGCGTATAATCTTTCTTTCCATTCGGGTAGATGAGGCAGTTCTCTCCACAGGGGACATCATGTTTGGAGTTACGGGCGGGTCGGACTGTTTGGAATTGTGGCCGCGAGGGGCCGGGCTCTTCTGTGACGTCTCTTACCATGACTGCTGATGTGTGGTCATCTTGATCCTGCTCATGCCCCAGCTTCGCCTTGACGAGCCGCGACCGAGGCTTGCTTTATATGAGACTAGCGATACGGCACAAAATCACCGACATGATTTGCGGTTTTCTTGGTGACTTCTCACAGTCATCACGCATTCACGAGCATACCTAAAGATGAGATAAATACTCAATTGGGTGTATCTGTAGTGATCCTCGTTCGGGCTTCATTCTAGACTGGCTGCTATCCAGTATTTCTAAAGCCTCCAACGCCCTGTGCCTTTTCCTGAACCAACCATCATTCCAGAACCATTGCATCCGATTGCATTCCAAGCCCTCTGCGGCCAAACAGTGACAAATATAGTTGTCAATTAAGCGAGGGTGCCGATGTTGATGATGATGAAAAGCAAGAAAAGAGAAAGCGGTAATGACGGTGATGTTTTGATGACATAGGAGAGAGGGAAAGAGCCTTTACCGTCCTGTAGGAGAAGGAGTCAATCCAAATAGTCGTACAATGTCTGCTGAGTATGCGTATGCTTGTTTTGGGAAGATGCTGATCAAAAGACCAATGAACTCCAAAGGATCTTTGGGTTCAAAGCCAAGGACAAGTGTTCGCATTATGCAGCGAGACGCAAAATTAACATGGGCATAGAGCGTAGAGCAGTGCCCAAAGCGTGAGCTAGCGGGAAAGCTGAAGAAAGCTTTCCATGCATGATTATCTTGTAGTTTTCTTTTTGTTGGCGCAAAAGGAGTGTCGAGGTTCAGGAAAGGGCAATCGCAAAGCTATGGTCGTAGTGCTGGGCATACAGCAACAATGACCGGCCAAGCGATTCCTGTCTTTGTCAGTTCGCGTTCATGGTGAATGATTTTGGAAAAGTACTCACAGGGTTCAGAAATTTTCAGGCAGTGGAAGAAGCGCAGCTGGAGGCGTCATGGATGCCAAGGCCGCGCATCTCCTCCAGGTCACTGTCCTCCTGGGTGTCCACCTGGCGAGGGTAGTTCTGGGGGACGTAGGTGTCGCTGGCAGGGTCAACGAAGGTCTTGTACCACTCGTCATACTTCCAGTCCTCACGAACATCCTCCAACATCTCCTTCAGCTCACTGGGGAGGTTGAAGTAGGCATCGGGATCGTTCCGGTTGAGGTTGCTGTGGACACGAAGGGCAATGGTGGTGAGATACTCCTTGTCGAACTTGAGCTCTTGAACGTCGAGCTTGAGGTCCTGGATCTTCCAAGAGTCCTTCACCCAAAGTCGGTACCACTTCGTGATCCAGACATTGGCAGCGACATTCACCTGCTGAAGGTTCGCATTCTCCTGGCGGAGGGTCTGAGTCTCCTGACGAGCAAGCTGAAGCTGGTGAAGGAGATAGGCCTTGTCATGAGCCTCCTGGGTCAGGGTGTTCGAGTCGAGGGCATCAGAGGCACCATCCAGACCAAGGGAAGAAGCATCCTAGACTGGTCAGAACAATGGAATTCAACCTGGTGGAAATCTTGCACACTTACCTCGGAGCCCTGAGTCTTGGGGGCATTGTCCTCCTTCATCTCAGAGGAGTGGATGTCGCCGGGACCACGGTGCTCTTCGTGGATGATAGCAACACCATCAGTGCCAGAAGAGGCAGCAGAGAAACGGCCAGGAACTGCATCAGAGGGACCGTGGGGGAGAGTGGCCATGATGGAGCTGCGACGAGAAGCAGAGTTGAGGTCGCTGGTGGCACCAACACCAGTGCCACTGGCCAAGACCATCAAGTCGCCCTTGGAATGACCAATGACGGGGGTAGCAGGCATCTCAGCAATGGAGGGACGCTGGTAAGCCTGCTCAGACTTGTTGTCCTGGGGAGCAGCGGGCTGGGCAACAGCACCAGGCTTCTGCGAGGAGGCGGGGAGGAAGGCCTCAGCGACCTGCTTGCCAGAGGCGCCAGTGTAAGGGATGGTGTAGGGGGCAGTCTGGTTGGAAGACATGATTGCGATGAGGCTGTTTCAAATAAGAAAAATGTCGTGAATTTTTTTTACCTGGTTTTGGAGTAGACGTACCTGAAAGAATGCAGCTGTGATGATCAACGAGATAATTCTTTCTGAGGATGAACCGGGTTTTTTTGATGAGCGGGGCGGGGTGATGGGAACAGGATAGGCGCGTCCTTGTGCAAGTGATGACAACTTGTGAACGTTGGTTCAGGTTGTTGCGTTGCGAAGGTTTGTGGGAGGAAGAGTGGTTTGTGAGGAGGTGGAGGGAGAAGAAGAGGTGGTGGGTGGTGGTGGGTGGTGGTGGAAGTTGGTTGAAGGTGGGTGGGGACAAAAGGGTTTAGTGTGAGGGCAAAAAAGAAGAGGAAGTGGGAGGCTGGACTTTTTTTTTCAGGTGGGATAATAACAAAGAGTCAAAAAGATTTTATTGTTGTGGGAGGAAGGAGGAGGAAGGAGGTTGAGGGTGGAGGAGGAAGCGGGTGCTCTTTTTTTCATTGCCTGGTGGTGTTGACTGAGTAAGGAAGGAAGGTGCGGCAGTCAATGATAAACCACTGCTTCCTTCTCCAAAGAGTAAATTTAGATATTCCAAAATCATTGCAGGCAATTAACACACAGGGTATTTCAAGGATGGTCGATATTTCAGGAGCAGCACAGCAACATATAATCATACGCGGGAACATAATTTGCATCTAATCCCCAAGAAGTCCTGTAACTTGAATGATAACTATTTTGTGAGAACCACAAGATGTATCTTCGCGATATGCCAAACGAGACGACTGGGAGGCCGCAGCAACTGCTCTGAAGAACCTTTACAGAGCCTGCTCGCGTCTTGGGTTCTACCAAATACCTCCCCCATGTCGCGACCTGGCAAGTGACGCGACCTGCTCTGGCAATCCACACATGCTGCATCGTAAAGGAAGACTGAAAAAACACGGGGAAGCAATAAGTAAATAATCTAGACTCAAGAGGCTACTTGTTCGATGAAGCAGATTACTCATTGGCTTACAAGTTACAACCAAACGATATGGGCGGCCACGTAGCAAATCACTCTCAGCAACCCAAAACGCAACTAAACTACAGACCGATAGATTGCTTTATGACAAAAATGAAGGCAGTAGCGAGCCTTCCGATGGCAAGAAGTGACCCCTCCAAGGCTCAAAAATTGGATTCCAGCAATAGGTGAGGCTGAACCAATACCTCAGGTGTAACAAGAACACCCTCGGACTCCGGGATCTACCATCTTCCCCGTTGTTGAGGTTCGGGCAATAGGGGTAGCCTTCTCTGAATCATCATTCTCGCCGTTTTGATTCTATCATGGGCTCGTCGTCAAGAGAAAGTCATCACGTGGGCTTGCGCTGGAAGACGGCCCCACACACGGCACTCCGGGAACCAAGGAATAGCGCTAAGGCGGGAGCGTGCCGTCTTCTTAAGGTAAAGGACAGTTTCTAGAATAGAAAATTCTCAGCTCTCACAGTAGTCAGTAACTACTGCTAAGTTTTAATTTCTCATTCGGCGTGGAAAAGACCCCTTTTTCCAGACATGAAGATTACCAAGTCACGAGGCAGGGGAAAACAGCGGGCCCGATGCTCGCCATAGAACCTTAAGTACCGACCATCAATCCGAACCGTATCCGACATCTAGCTTTGTCCGAGGTCCCGGCCAGCGCAATCTAACTAATGGACCCCGTAACGCAGTCAGACAGCCCTTTATCTATTGCAGCCAACGTCGCCGGCATCCTCACTTTCATCGTTGCCATGGTTGCAGCCGCATATGTCAGGATCACGTGTCTGCGTAACAGAGACGACGAGTATTTCTGAGTCAAGGCCTCGCTCTCCTGGTTCAAGACCGAGTCGACATGACTTTCGGAGCTCATCCGCGCCGCTGGCGAGAGGCCGGGCAGCCGCCAGCAGAACCAGCCGGAGTACGAGATGTACACGTTCGTCATGGACGACCTCGTCGAGTTAGAGCAACGCATCTTGGAACTGGGAGCCGAAGCCGAGATCCAGGCCGCAGGCGATGACGCTGAAAATCAGGGATCCTGGACTCTAGTGCCCAACAGCTGGAGTTTCACCACGAACGTGGCTATGGCCTGGCTTCCGGTCCGCACCAGGACACCGGAGCTGGTGCGCCAGAGGGAGACACTAACGGCCGTGTTCAATTCACACAGATGAGCATGATTTCTTCGTAGCGTATTGTTTCCTGCTTTTATTTGCTTGCTGACATCGGCGTAAGAGAATCCGCGATTTGGAGTCACGAACCAAATGGACTCAGGCGAGATCCGAAGAAAGTTTTATTCGAATGGAGAGCCAGATCGCCGAACAAAGAGCCCAGATCCATCGGCTGGAGGAACTCGTCTATCGCCTGATGCATCAAAATCGACTCGGCAGTGCTGGCGACCCATTGACGGTTGATCTCAAGCCATGGCGACGATCGGCTTCTGCGCAGTCAAGCTCAACGGAGTACAGAGGCAGCGATGGGCGACGCGGTTCCCTCCCCAGCAACAGGTCGATGTCTAAGTGATGGCGCTTGACCTCTCATTTAATGGCGTATCCGCCCTGCAACAAGAACGCCGCCGCAACAGCCAGGCTCGCCGCACAAACGGCCAGGTCGAGTTCCAAGAAGGACCAAATCCATAAACAGCCGAGCGTCGGTGCTTGCTTCAAGGTGTGGAGGTAGCTGTACTTGTTGGTGATGTATATCAAGTAGCACCCGGCACAAACGCTTGTCATGAAGAAGAAACCCTGTCGAGCGGAGTGCTGGTAGCGGGACGGAAGAAGCGGAATGAAATCTGGACTGGACCGGTGTTCGTGGAGATTGTGGAAGAGGAAGAAGATGACTGATATCGTCCAGGGTCAGTTACAGGCACTAGATTGCATCCTTTAAATGGGACAACTCACCCAAGAAAGCGACCAGAGTCCGACCGATGACGCTTGTCCAGTCAATATCAATAGCGTACTGGTTCTGGACGAGGACATCCAGGGTACCATGAACTATCGCCAGGCTGACAGTCCACAGAAGCGAGTCCATGATACGTTCTGTCAGTGGAGAAAGCAGAGCGTCGTCATCGTCGTCTGCTTCGTCCTCATCCTCGCTTGCAACTTCAGCTTTGGGTCTGTCGATCCGGACGGCACCTGTTGGCACCTTTGATTGTTTGTTCCTCGGATCTTGGTCCGCCTGTCGAAAGAGTCCTCTCTCCTGGGCAAGCTGCAGCAGCGTGGCTTCGCTGGGACCCGATCGATCTGGTTGGGCCATGGGGATGCCCTTGGGATCCTTCAACTTCTTCTCCTTGACCTTCTTGGCCATGTTTGCTGCGCTGTCTCGACAGGTGTTTTGTATAGTTGATGGATCGAATAGTCACTATCGTACGCTCCGTCTCTCCAGTCCGGCTAGTTCGATGGTGGCTGTAGCGTATGTCGTCGTACGCTTGTGGTCCGGTCGCGTGCGGTTGGCTGACAAAGTTGGGACAGTTTGTAGTTTGTTAGAATATAACCTACCTTAGCTCCCCGCTGTCAGCTCTGTCAGCTCCTGGCTCCACGCCCGGTGCCGTCCACATAAAAACTCAAGGCCCCCCATTCCCTGCGGTCCCTGCGGGTCAACGTTGATTCCAGTGATATCACAGCCCCACGTCTGTCGCATGACAGCGCTACCCGGCCCGCCAATGAGGCGGTTTACACCTCACCTTACCCCCCCGCAAAAGCTGACCTTACCCCCCTCCACAGCGCTAAGCCACCTTAGGCAGGCGCGCCGCCACGCTATACGCAATTGAGGGGGGGCAGCCAACCTCTGAAAA